>OENM01000191.1:0-30426 GCA_900239745.1 Rotaria magnacalcarata
TATGGAGAAAACCATGTTTTCTCTTTCATAGAACTAACCTAATCCCATACTTGTTGTTGCTGTAATAATACCATTTGGTATGGAGAAGATAATCGTGAAGAGTAGTGAAACTTGAATTAAAGTTAGTGATCATATATGAAATTGACAGGTATCATATAAAAACTCACGAGGGATCAGTGACGCTGGCATCATTTCGGTAAAATAGCAGAGAAGTAAGACAGCCAGAAACGAAAGTAAAATTGTAAAGTAATACCTAAAGACACCATTTGGAATGGATTTGTATAAGAGTGAAATATGAATAAGTGACTAATGCCTAATATATTGCTGTTTTTTCTATCTATTACGAATTGTGCGTAGACAAATAATCTGAAAAACTCTTAACTTTATCTTTTCACTAATTCACAGTACCATTATATAAGATAAAGATATAATTTCGTCGGATGGTTGGTTACCTGCTCCTGTTGTAAATTTGATCTTTTCCGACTATCCAGGTGGAACAGTACGGTCCGTATACGGTCGTCCACGGTTACTTTACTACTATTTTACGGGCAAAAGTTTGTCGTAATATCTGGCGCAGTACTACGGATCGTATGATCATGAGAGTACGAACCACAAATAGCCGTAAACCGTGAAAATTCAGTCCCTTTTACTGTGCCGTAAATATACCGTTTTGACATCGTTTACCGTCGATAAACAGACCGTAAATGAGTCCGTTTTGATCAACCTGGGTACTTATACGTGTATTCATTTTCAACGTGTTAGCGTCAGTAGATGACACTCACTGACACTAAACGTTTATTCGTGTTATCTGATGCTATGATCTCTATTTTGATTTGTTACGTAATCTCTCAACTATGATTCATCTCGTGATTATCTTTTTGTCTTTCGTTATTGCGCAGTTGTTGATGTTCTATCGCATCGATCACTCGATACTCAATATATTCTATATATTATACGACGTTAAAGTCGATTATTGAAACATGTTTAGCTCTCTATTTTTGGCAGACTAAATATTAGTTCTACTATTTCTACATATTCCTCAAAACGAGAGCTAACACAACGATAAGTGTTTCTGAAAATCTCCTTTATTAAAATTATCCTATGTGCTCAAACTATGAAAATAGATATATTTCATTCGTAAATATCAAGAAAGTTTTAACCTACAATAGATAAATCATTGTCTCTAAATAGTTGCCCTGCTCATAAGACGCAGTTTCTTCACTATTTAGAATTTTGTTTTTTGATGTGTGTTTTTCTTTCAACATATGAAGAAAATCAAATAATTGAACGAAATAGACGACTTGTCGTGTTAGACAATGAAAATGAAATGTTTAGAGTAGGACATATGTTGCATTCAGCAGAATACGGTAGAGAAATATACTCGTTTTAGATTTTCATTTTTAGTAAGTTTGCTTCTTCTGAAAAATATTCATGATATTTTCGCAATCACTACGCGACTCTCTATCAAGTTGTGCTTGTTGGAGTGAGATAATAGTAGGGTCCTACGGGAATGACTTTTCTTGGTTTTTGTTTCCCGTTCCCGAAAGATTTTCACAGCTTCTATTATTTTTTCATTTTTCTTATCGAAATTGTTTTATTGTCTGATAGAATCTTAGTACAAGATCTCCTCTTTTACGCATAACATAGCACACATTTGACCTCACGTGTGGACGAGAACTGAATCTTGCATGGGCCATTTCTCTAACAATTAATACCATTCACGCTATCTATTAAAAGCTTTCATATTCCCCGATGGTCGAATAATCACAAGAAAACGAGCAAATAGCTCCACATGCAAACTAGGCATGAAAAAAACAAAAACAAAACTCGAAAGGAGAAGATGATGATACTACAGTTTTACAATATAGTCTTCATGATCGTACTTTTGATGATGATTATAGGATAAACAAGATGATGCTTGCAATCATACGTGATGTGGTATAGACAACAAATTAATCAATGCAGTTTCTGATAGACATGTGTCATTTTTCTTTCTTAATTTAATGAATTAAAAAAGTGTTACATGTATAAATATTAGTAAAAATAAAAATAGAACGAACATATTTAAGGAAACGTCAATTTTTTAGGATTCCTGTTGCCGTTCTCGATTCCCGCAGGAAACCGAAATGGAAAATAACACAAAAGTGATTTCTGCAGGACCCTAGATGAAAGTAACCAGTCATGAATCCTGATTCTGAATAACCGACGAATGATCAATAATAGAAAACATCAAAACCTCAGAGTTAGAATTTTCATGTTTTTGCTCCTACGTTTTATGCAGATCAATTTTTTTTGTCCTTCTACATATGTCGACTACTCTGCGTTGTGCAACATATTTTCAGTTAGGTTTAATGATTTTGATGTTACTTGACTAGTCTTCACAAAGAAATAGCTAAAGCAGAGATTCTTGACAAGCAAATGAAGTGGAAGCTGTGGATACCGCTATTTTTTCCTTCACGAGCATCTTGTTAATCGAGCAATGGCAATCAGTGTCGCTGAACATAGTTTAATTGTTGTATTTTGTTTCTAAACAGCTGTCTGAGCAACTTAAACCAAATTATGTTTTCAGTCTAGTTGAAACATTGCTCACCAATGCTAAGTCCATAATATCAAGAACAACAACTATGATTCGAACAGATTAAAGCGAAAGCTAATATGAGTTAAAGAACATTCCAAGCAAGTAACTAGCTGCGAAAATTATTGAGATATCGTTTCAGAACAGGGTTGCCACCTCATCAGGTCAGAAAAGCGGAAATTTTGATCAAAAAGAGCGGGAAATAACGGAAAATAGCGGAAACAAAAATAGAAAAAACGGAAAAAAACGGAAAGTTGCTTTTTGCTGACCTTTCACATTTCCAAGAGTTTAAGTAACCTTGTTTTATTGCTCATAGTACTACTTTGTTCGCAGTTCCACAACACAACATAATAGACAACTCATAAAAAATATCAGGGCGTACCTGGCCTGAAACTCCAAGAAGAAAAGATAAACGATTTCCGGTTCAAAAATAAATATATTTTTTCTGTCAATTCTTTTTCTACTCATCTTTTCTAAAAGTGCCATACAGGGAAAATGTTTGTATCGTCCCAAAAAATGTTCGTTTTGTGATAGTGAAATGGCCGTATTGCGACTGTCAGTTCACTATTTTTCGCAGAGAATATACCACCGAAGGCGGTTTTTTTTTGGCACAGCACTTTAAAAGTTTATGCGAAAAGATGCAATCGAAAAAACTGAAACTCATTTTTCAGAGTAATAGAACAAAANCCGAAAAACGTACAATCCAAAAAATAAAGCTCGCTTTTTACAAGTCTAAGAGAATAATGCTGTTCTTTACATTCAGCTGTCGAATGTGGCTATGCTTTCATCTATTATATTAACAAATGAATAAGAACTTGAAAGAAATTTTCTTTTCTTCACTGGCATTTCAAATCCAGGTGAATGTATTTCATAGTGGAGGCCAAAATGAACACGAAATGTGTTTCACTAGAAAAATTTATTGGAAAATCTATCATGTGAAGCGAAAATTTTTCAAGAGTTGTATAGAATTATACGTTAGAAAATTATTTTCCAAGAAATTTTCGTCTAACATCACGTTATCTAGTTTCTTGCATGGTTAAGTTTTCAATTAAACAACGAAAGTCTTTTATATGAAAAAGCGGAAAAAGAGCAAAAAAGCGGAAGAGGCGGCAACCCTGTTTCAGAATGAATATTCTCTGGCGACTGATTTCTTTTCTAATCAATAAAAGGCACAAATTCAAGTAAACTAGTTCTTACCACCACTCGGGAACTTCTGGATAATGAGACATAAGTTTGGCATGAATATCATTGTTTTTCTCCGATAAACTTGACCGAAACTGTTTGACTATCGTTTTCCCTGAAAAATAAAATGATGTGAGAATGTTTCCTGAACGATATTACATTGTTCGTAGTTATGCAGAGCCATTAATATAAGATATTTTAATAAAAATATGGTTAATTATTAAATGTTTTGAATGATACATTGCTGAAGATAGCGATAGCATTTCGATTCATTTCTTCGATCGAAATTCTTATATTTTTCAAACAGGAAATATTCTCGTTCACATTTGAGCTCGCTATCTATTATTTTCATAGTTGTTTCTATTGGTTTTTAAACAGCAACTAGTTGGACACGTGACTTCGTAGAATCATGTCAAGAATCGCTATCGGAAAACAAAAACAAATTAAAATTTTTTCAGACTTCTTCTCAACCGGGTAGTTAAACTCTACATCAGTTTCAAAAAGAGATAAATGGATATTTTACAATTTTCATACAATACAAAATCATATTTACCATGATATACAATCGTATGAACAATCAACGATGCGATGGATGCAAATGTAAAAGCATATGAAATCACGAAACCGCCAGATAAAAACCCAGGGCCTGAAATCATTTAATTATAAACTATGCTCGTGAAATCTTCTGTAAATTACCATAGATTTCATAGGCTGTTTCATTTCGATGATACTCTTTCGTCAATATTTTACTTGTATTATAAAAGTTACCATCTTTATCAAAGACACTATTTGAGATAATAGGGAGTTTTTTCGAATCCCAAAGATTTAAGTAATAGGTGAGAGGCGCTGCAATCCAAATAACTGCTGCAAATCCAACAAATATATGGATATGTGCCCTAATAGATAGAAAGAAGTAATTAAACTTCATCAGTTATAGGCTTAATCATTAGAAATATTTACCAGAACGGGACGAGAATAGGTGAATCCAAATAAGCTACCCAAGCATTCCAATCGAATTCTATCGCACCAAAGCCAAGACCATACGCACCAGTCACTTGCGAAAGTACAACATTTTTCGGTGACATAATACAGATCAACGAAAAAAATGATAGAAGTGGAAATATGTAACCAGGTAGCCAATACCATACAAATTGACATAAGACAATCAACCAGAAAAATTTCGAGCGTGTTATTTTCCATCGACTATGATCCTTCATAAATTCATTTTCATGAATTAATGTTCGTATCAATGAACAACTCATCAATGTTTTAGGCCATATCATGAAATCTGGCCATATAAGATATCGTTGTAATATTCCAGAAAGCGAAATGGCAAGAGCATGCATGACTAATAAAAATAAAACGGAATTAAAATGACCAAGATTATATTTAAAATGAAACCGTTGAATAATGAGCGTTTCGATACCCTCATATGTACGTAGGCCTGATGAAGCCATTATTGTAATAAGAGCATATTCCTTCATAGTGAACGGACCGGGATTGGTTGTGATATTAAATATACGGTCTGGCAATATTCTTGACATTAATTCACCAATCATATATGAAATTAATACTACTATACCAATATTAAGATCTAATGGTGATGTACGAAGCGCAAAAAACTGAGATGTAAATGCCATAACACATGTTAATAGTATACCAATAAGCATTGAACGAAACGTTAAACACAATGTATTCGGATCATCTGTATTTGATATATTAACAGCTACCTCTTCATACGGTGATTGTTCAGTATGACTTGATGATGCTGAATCAGTTAGTAATGCTTCTTTTTCTGGATTCTAAAAAAATTAATATGAAAATAAGTATCCTTCTGAATTAATACAATGAGCGTTAATATACTTGATTTTGATCATGAAACAGTGGACTTTTATAAATTGATTCAGTAGTGTTTGATAAGTTTTCGTCAGTGTTTTCATATTCAGCAGCATTTTTCATTGTTTTATGATTCCAAGTATTTGGCAAAGACAATAGGATATATATATATCGAATAATATTATTTGCTAAGCTAAATAACCAGTTTATACGAAATGTTGCATGTCACTAATAAACAAGACAACGTTTACCATTGGCGTGTTTTGTGTCATGCTTGATATATCGAAGCAAAAATCAACGTAATAAAAGGTGGAGAATCATACAAGCAAGGTAAAAGAGTGTCATTGGCGTATTCATTGACTCGGTTTCCTAGTCGTATTCAAATATATAATGATTGTGATGTTTCAAAAGTGATTCATTTAAAATATTCCATATTACATGAAACAATGTAACAGGAGAGGACTGCGTCCTATGTATCTCGTGAAACACAAACATTGAATATTATGATTGTAATGATATTGATTAGCTTTGAAATTAAATCTTACTATTCAATCATATTATTTTAAAATGAAAAATTTAGTGAGAATCACTTCTATGTACATCTGATGTAGCGGACGGATGATAAAGATCATAAAGAAAATTCTTGCATGAATGAATATGCATTAAAAATAGAATCTTGTGACTTCACTATCTTTTTTATATTTGCATTTATATTTGTCTGTAACATGTTTTTTCATTAAGAAAAGTTACATGTTGATAATAAAGAAAGATGGTGGAACTCTTCCTTCATATTTGAAATTATCCAATCAAAAATTCCCTATTTATTTGTGGTTTTTTCTTTTGAAAAAATGAGAATTCTGCTGCTTCTTTTCTTTTGCCAATTTAAATATAAAATTAAAGAATCTAAATTTCAAAAGATTCTTATTACTCGATCGAAACATAAGAATCGGTTAGTAATGACAAAGTAAATGCATCATCAATCAACTTTTACTCTCTTTCTATCAAAGTATATTTCAATAACAGTAAGAAGACATGATATTATTAATTGTGATAAACATTTCCAATAGTATCATACAAAGCTTAGTGTTAGTTTTCTATGCTTTGTCGAGTTAACTCTTAGCAGCATCATCGAATTAGGAATTATGAAGTAGGCGTATGTGAAAAAGGATAAATTTTAGTTTGAGTAAGGAATCCATTGGTTAAGTGAAATCTCGACTTTCTGTCTTACTGCTTTCTCTCATTCATATTCTATGTGATTGTAGTGACAATCAACTATAAGATATAATTGAATAGCATATATAATACCATCACAACTAATAATTTACTCACTAAATTGTTTTTGCACGCTATTTCTATTTCTACTACAACCATACGTCGCAGTGTCTTGATAAATCCCCAGGGGACGTCCTCGGCAAATGACTTTTTCGCTGGAATCTTGGCAAGCGCTGCGATGTATAACTACAACATAAACAATATGAAATTAACGGTGAATCAGACGAGAAAATCTGGCTTGAATAATTTAGAGTTGTACTTATAAAATCTCTATTAAACTAACTATAATTCATATATCAGTAGGAATGCACCGATTCCTACACTATACTTTTAAAAATGACATTCTTTTGCCATAAAGACTTGCGCTATATACGAATCTTTTACATTGGTTTGAACAGTTTTTCATGCTCAATCCGAATCAGCCGTCAAAATCCATCCAATATAAAATAAACCTTTTGAACTCGGTGTGGGATCGGTCAAAAAGCGAAAATATAAAGATTTTTTCGACCGATTCCAACTGAATTACAGATTTATCTTTCGCATCAGAATATTCCTGGGAATAGATTTGAAAAGAGCGTTCAAAACTGAGCAGAAATAATATGAAAAATCTATCAGAATCTCTTAACTCCAAGTTTTTTCAGTATTTGAAACGTTTCTAAGAAATTCTAGGAATCGGTTAGAATTGGTTTTTCTCTGGTTGCAAAAATATTTGCTCAGCAACAACACTTGACATACTCTGATAGATTTTTCATATTATTTCTGCTCAGTTTTGAACGCTCTTTTCAAATCTATCCCCAGGAATATTCTGATGCGAAAGATAAATCTGTAATTCAGTTGGAATCGGTCGAAAAAATCTTTATATTTTCGCTTTTTGACCGATCCCACACCGAGTCCGAAAGGTTTATTTTACATTGGATAGATTTTGACAACTGATACGGATAGAGCATGAAAAACTGGTCAAAACAAATGCAAAAAATTCGTATATAGCGCAAGTCTTTATGGCAAAAGAATGTCATTTTTAAAAGCATAGTGTAGGAATCGGTGCATCCCTATATTTGAGCAAATGTTCAATACAATAAATTTTGATCGCAAGTGTTTGTGCAAACGAAAATTCAATAGATATTAGATAGTTCTATGGACTTTTACTAGAAAAATCTCAACATATCGAAATCCCGTAGAACAATGAGTTACTTCAGATGAATACAGTAATAGAATCTACTCAAACGAAAAGGATATCTCGAGAAAAACACACCATTTGATATTCGTTATTGTTATTTTTCGGGGAATACTTTGTTTTCAGTAAAAAGTTGAGAAAAAGAAATATGAGTCATCATTTAAAAAGAACTATTTGAAAAGCGTACAAGTTTTCTTCCAAAACTCGCAGGGATCTATTTTTGGCTCGGATAGACAGTCAACCAGTGGTTAACAGTTTCTTTGATTTTCTTGTTCGTTAATAATTATTTTAATTCCAGTGAATACACAACATCACAATCATCATCATTGCCACGCGTCAGAGAATATAATGCGTTGGTTAATAAATTTGAACGCATTACTCCCTCTTTATTTGAATTTAATTAGAATATCCAAACACCATTAGGGGTGGCACCTTACGTTAATTTAATATTAAGTGTTAAGTTTTAACTTAACACTTAATATTAATAAGAAACGTTTATATTAGCCACTTAATGGCTTAATATCAAGTATTAAATCAAGACTTAATCTTTAAAATGAAGTCTTAACGTAATATTTAATTTAAAAAAATAAAATATTGCCTTAACATTTAATATTAAGTAATTAAGTAGTCAATATACACATTTTTTTCTTAATATTAAGTGCCAAAGCAATATTTTAGTTTTGAAAATTAAATATTACGTTAAGACTTGATATTAAGTAATTAATTGGCTAATGTAAATTTTTTTTATTAATAAGAAGTGTTAAGTAAAACCGCTTAATTAACTCTCTTAATTAACTCAAATTAAAATCGCCGGTCCACCCCTAAACACCGTGCATTTGTTTTATTGAGGAAATAGGTAAAATGGAATTGTTATCAAATAGATTTTAAGAATGAATCAGAAAATTCGATTGAACGTCGGAATTCAATTCTGACAGCTACAATTCTATCAAACCACTAGGATTTATTAATAGAATTCGTACAAGAAAAGATTGTCATTCAATGGAAATATGTTTGAACAATCAACACAATTTAGGCTATGCATTAGAGTCGTTCTGATTCAGCACAACAAAATGAATTAAGGGCAGATTTCGAAAAATTGATGAAAGCACGGCTTGATCCCATACGTCACAACAGATTGTTTTAGCTTTTTTGTTGACGATGAATACTCAAACAAAGCAAAGAGAAAACTAAGAAATTGTTGCCTTCTCAGATAGGGTCGCTTAATTCCATTTTGTTTAACATTACTGTTTTCTTCTCTGTTAAACTCGAGTTTCTTATAAAATACGAAGCAATTGTTTTCAAATAATACAAAAGCATCGATGAGTCGGCAGTAAACGCTAAGTCGACAGATAATGATCTGGAAGTTTTTCAAGTAAGATTAAGTGTAAAAAGAAACATTATTTATTATCATGATATGAATTCGTTTTGAGCTTTACATTGAAAATGAGGAATTAGTTAAAGTCGTTGAAAATTCAGAAGCTGGTATTGACTCTTATAGTTTAACAATATTAAAAAATTGATTGTTTTTTATTGGTTATTTGCTCGTGGATATTGTATTGTATCAAAGGTGACCCCTTCATTGTTAATTATTGTCTTAGTTGTTACAATACTGGGTGCATCATTCGCAATCGGCCACTTTGTATCATATCCACGAAGTAGACTTTACTCAATAGATTTACTTAGGTCATAAATGAATTCTTTTTCGTACAATACTATCAAATAAATCATTAAAATTGTATAATGAAAGTTGTAAAGTTTTAAGTAGCGAATGTGACAGTAGTCGTGGATTATTATTGTCCTGCTGGTCTATGCCAATGTAAGTTTGAGAAACTTCTTATTTTTTTTTATAGAACGACATCGCTGTGTAAATTTTTATATATGTATGTATGTTTTAGGTGCAACACAGAATTCATACTATAATGGTAGTAGTAGTAGCATTGGCGTCAGTTTAACATACTATGATAATCAAGCATGTGGTCTGTATTTCATCGTTTTTGTTCTGTTTTACTCTTTAATATAAACTTCTTCTTTTAGTTTCTGATCCTTTATATGGTGATAGATGTAATCCACCAACCATAAACTGTCTTCCAAATTTTATGTAGTTCTTATATGTACATGCAATGAAACAACGCAACTTTATAATGGATCATATTGTGTCACGCAAAACTCATTCAATGGTTCTTGAACAGAAACACGCAACTGTTTAAATGCGTCGAATTATATATTGGGTTTCGGATGTATTTTTAAAGTAGATTTCATTCATAAATGAACATTTTTATACTGATTTAGAAATCTATGTGCATGTTCAACAAGTAATTATTAGAATGGAACTACTTGTGGTAGGAAATTGTATTGCTTTTTTAATTACTGAAAGATTTTTGCCCGCTATATTAGTATCGAAAGAGTTCGGCTGGCAAACATGTAATAATATAACAGGGGGTGTTAATGCGCTACCATGTGATGATACATTAAGTCTTTATTGTTATTCGAATAGTACATGTCAATGTCCCAGTACAATGTATTGGGATATAAATGATCAACAATGCGGTATGAAAGAATGAATGTGCTTATTTTTGTGTCTATTGTTTTATCTGTATATATATATAGAAACTACACTATAAAAAAACGGTTTATGAAAGTGCAACGTGTCACATACCCCGTTTTTGTTTTTGAAAAATCTGATAAACCCTTTTTCCAAATCATAAACCTAAAAACCGTTTATTATCTTCGTCATATACGGAAAAAAGGGTTTATGATACGTTGCACTTTCATAAACCTTTTTTTGTTTGTTAAATACCCTATCAAAAACGATTTTTCCGTTTATTATTCTGCGGAGTTTTTTTATACAGTCTAAACGTCTCTATGGAGATATTTGTAATGAAACACTAAATAAAATTTATCCAATAGTACCAGGTAGATAATACATAGATGCATTCATTCATTTCATTTTATTTTTTGATCAAGGAACTTGCAGTTGTCCAGATTTAAGTAATGACTATGCATGTGATTGTAGACCAAATTAGTTTTATGATGATTTAGAATGTAGTATGAATTTATGTTTACATATATCTATATTTGTATAAAATAACTATTATTTTCTTCATTTAATATAGTTCAGCGAAAAAGAATTAATGGAACACGTCTTGATACTTATGCATATGATTGCAACGCACCACTTGTCGGTTTTTCCGGTCTTTGTTTATGGTTTGTATTTTTTTTCCAATGTAAACTAAAAGCAGCACTGATATATATAGTTTGAATTTTGATCACATCCTTTTGATTTCCTCCCCTTTGATGTGACACTCTTCTGAGGAGCATAGATATGACAAATACACTAGTTATGAATGGATGATCAAAGACGTGACAAGCATGCTTAACAATAGTTCATTATAGACATCGTAGTAACAACAAATAAAAGACATCGCTGTTATCTTTAGAAACACCCATGTTCTCTCTGTTGTAGATCCTGACAAATCTCGTTGGTAAGCTATTTGGGATATTATAAAAAACAAAGATTCTCACGCTATTATATGAACTATTTCTTCGTTAAATTTTGAAAGAAAAAAGTCAAGCATTGACAAAAAAATACATCCCAGAATAGATACCATTAAAAATAGTTCCCTGTTGTTAGCAACAGTTAACTACATCGTGTTTCATATATTATTCCCGTAGAGATCATGCTATCAGCGTTTGTCATTTTTCATATTTTTCACATTTATTAGTTGTATTTTTTGCTTTTCTAGTCCAACACCAACAACATGGACTGGTCCCAAGTGTACTTATTCAACTGGTCAGACTTGGACTGGTAGTACTTGTGTTGCCATTGGATAATGATAATGAACATAAAAATATAGTACTCCTTATTTTAACATCAAAGACTATGTAGGGATAAACTCTACTGTTGTTTTTATTTTTTTTTGTATGAAAATTTCGATAATATTGTGTTTCAATGTTTTCTCTGTACAGTTCAATTAAATGACTTATAGGCAAATATATTTACACATATTTCACCTAAAATCGAACAAAAAATAACTGATGCAAATTGTTACACAGTTTAATCAAGGGAAAAAGAACATGAAGATTTTGATGAGTCGTTATCAGTTTTTCTTCTTGCCATCAATATCATTGAGTGGCTAAAGCAGCTGTCAAATGCATGAGAGCGTCAACAGAAGAACTGACGTCCTCTTTTCTGCTTCTTCTTCCTTCTTTCTTTCTTTTTTTCAGACTAGTGGTTATTTTTTATTTTTTATTTTTTATTCTGCTTTGTTTTTATTATAGTCAGCGATGTTTCCTTAGCACAGGGGATGGCATGATCGTTCTATAATCTGCTGTTCAGAGAACGCACTTTGGAAAGAAACAAAAAGAAAAAAAGAATGAAAGACGAATATCGTGTTCATCTTTCCTATTCTGATGTGTAGAGATGTGTCTAACAAAAACTGAGGGTGAAAAGCGAGATGCTGAAAACTCACCGGCGACAGCATCAACTGGCTGTTAGCAGTCGTTTTGATGAGCAACGAGCCAGTAAGTGCGTGGTAAAGACGTAAGAGAAGGGAGGAAAAAAACTCAGCAGAAGAGTATCTGACGATGCCATTGACGATGGATTCGGGTATTGGCAGCTTAATTGCATAGAACAAATTTTCACTAGACAGACCAAACATTAATAAGACGTATAAGTTGTCTTTTCTTCGTTCTGATTCAATAGAGATACATATACAGATAAAGAGAAAGAATAGAACAGACACATACATGGAAAAAAGCATAGATATTGTTTATTGTTCTTAGCCATTGTTTTATCCTATGATATATATATATATATATATATATATTTTACACCGCTGGCATTATTCGAGGTAAGAAAAGAAATATGAAGAAACAAAAGAGACAAATAATTTCGAACAAATTTAATTTATTCAATAAACTAGACAAACTATACACATAAAATAATTAGAATCAGATATACATACATACATACAATCGCTATATTGTATACAATGATACATTGCTAGTCAATTGTCACAAAAGCTTTTAGAGCTCACGTATTATAAAGAGCAAATAGAGCAATAGAGCAAAAGTTTCTTCATTATTGATAGAATTGATAAATTTTGTGCCAGAAAGAATAAAGCATTAGCAGACGGACTAGCATATACCTCTAATTCATATACTGCTCATTCATGAGTAATTCAAAATTGTGCTTTTCTTGTTCAATTACTATATATATATATTCCCTCATTTTGTGCTATTTGACGATGACAACTCTATCCATCTTACTCTTTATAAGATAGTTTCGTTCTATATTTCTACATACCACTGCAAATGATCTACGAATTTTCTCGTGCTATTCGATGCGCTAGAATGACCTTGATTGAATCAGACTCCTATTATTGTAGTTAGCAACTTTTTTCCTTTTCTGTTTCTTTCTATCACTAATTCTTCACAATTACACATGTGTTTCTGTTGTTTTCTTCTGTATTTCACTCTCTATTACTCATAATGACTATTTATCAGTCGATAAAATCAGCAAGGAGTACTAAAAGAATTAATTTATCGCCGCCCACTTTTGCTATCTAATCTTCTGGAACTAACTTCTGCTTGAACTATTCTAGCTCATTTGTGAATATTAGTGCCATAGAACATATATATATATATATATTTATATATAAAGAGAACAACGAACAATAATGATGATCTGAAATGCGTGCTCACTATTTTCTAGGTTTGTTTCGATAAGAATGGGGATACAACAACGATGTTGAACTGTCAAAAACAGGAAATATGTCTACCAGTTTGTCGTCCATCAAGTCAATTTATTATGGTCTATGTCGATGTCGTATATCGATGAACAGCATTCTTAAATTTCTTCAAGGTGAACAAATAAGATATGTAATTTCTGTTATTATGACTCAGAAAAAGAAAAGATGAAGAAAATTTTACGTTTGAATAATTAATTTAAAAAGATAAAATCTCGCTTGATTTTGAGTGTTTTTTCTATTCATTTAATGGATCTTCTCGCAACGATGTACTGATATCTTTTCTTCTTTTTTGCTCTTTAAAATAGGAATGTTTCAAGGGTTATGTAGATGACTGAACGTCTATATCAAATGGTAAATCGAGGTTGTTTTTCTCTTCTTTATATTCATCAGTCTTTCTTTTTATCTATGACAATTTTTTTCCTCTCTCGCCCATGTTGATTATCATTATTTGTAAATGGAGATTAGTTGAAGAACATTCATACGAGTAGTTAATCAAAAACAAAAACGAAGAAAAGCCTATCGTGATATGTTTAAATAGTCAAATGCATGTTTTTATGAAAAAAAAAGTAATAAAATAGTGTAAGCTCCCGTTTTTTCCTCAGTAACAAAAGACGTCAGCAAAGTTATTTCCATGGCGTATATATATAATCAGTTCTTTATTTGACTAAACAGAGCAGAAAGGTAGAATGTTTTACAATCTAGGAAATAATGCAAGCGGATACTCGATGGGCTCAACCAGTCGTGTCTGACTTAGTTAATATCCCGCTGGATGCTAATCATCATACATACGATATCGAAAAAAACCAATTATCTATTGCTTCTATACCTTCATCAACATTGCAACCACAATTAGTAACAACAACAAGTTTTTTTCCACCACAACGTGTCGAACCAATTGATATGCCACGTTCACAACAAACACCAACACAAAATCGTACTAAAACAGGCTATACTCAATCAGCAACAACCGATGAACAACAAACAACAGCAATATATTATAAACAAAATAGGCCTATGAAACGTGTTATGCATCCTGCTGATCGTTCATCAATTATTGCCATTTTACAAACGATGTCAACTATTATATTCACAATCTTTATTTCGTTTCCATGCATCATATTATTAACACTTCTATTACCAATGTGTTGGCTCATACGAACAAGTACGCGATTAATCTGTCGACATCAATGTACTGTAACGCCATGTGCTTGTAATTATCTATCTGCAAGTGATCTATTCTGGTTCTATAATAGTAATACATCAACAAATCAAACTAAAACCGATAATGAATCAAATAAACTAAACTCTCAAACTATATCACCAATAGGAGCAGCTGTTTTTTTTCTTGAAGGTAAATTGCAAAAGAAAAAGACAAGGAAAATTTGATTCATAAAAACAAATTACTTTCTATTTCTATCTAGGAGCTTTAAATGAAAATTCATTAAAAAAACTATTAGTTAATCGTCTTATAACAGCGAGTATTCGACGTGGTTCAAATATGGGACGAAAATTATTTCCACGTTTTTCTCAATTAGTTATTTCCCGTTTTTCTGGTACAATGTGGAGTGATTATTCACAATTTTCTATTGATGAACATGTACATGAAATACCACATAATATTCAATCGGATGAAGAAATTCAAACATATCTATCAACATTATTATCAACAGAATTACCAAATAATCGTCCTCTATGGCGATTATATTATAAAAATCGTCTTACACTACGTCCAAATGATAGTATACTCATTTTTTTATATCACCCTGTTTTATCTGATGGAATATCCTTATTACGTATTTTATTAAAACATGTTATTGATAATCGTACAACACAATTAGATATAAAACCACGTTTTGCTGGTAGAAATGGTGAAAATATTATATTTGATTATATAAAAGCATATCTATTTGGGCATAAACTTATATTTAGTAAATTATTATCCCATCTATCGAGAGAAAATATTTTTAAACGAACGTTAAATAAAAATGATAATATATCAACGAGGAATTCTCAATCACAACAACAACAACCACGAAGGGTTGTTGTGTGGTCAGCTCCGTTTAGTTTGACACAAGTGAATCGAATGAAATTGGTTACGAGAACACGTTTAAATACATTTCTTTCAACAATAGTTCTTTCTACTGTAAAATTATATATGGATAAATATGGGTAAGTTTTGTTTACTAACAATGAATAGACTTTTAAAAGAAAAAACTCGATATTTTCCAGTTGAACGAATAAAAACTATTTTTTTTTGGTTTAGTTTAACTCATAGAAAATCCTATTTAGAGATATTGTTCTTATTTTTCTTACTTTATTGATTCTTTATCTTTTCATTTTTTTTTCTCTCTTCTATTATCATCTCATAGTTTATCAAATCCGCCAAATATGAACTGCGTAATACCTTGTGATCTTCGATCTAATACGGCCAATATAGTTATGGGAAATCAATTATCACATCTATGCATCGAATTGCCTATGGATATTGAAGGTAACATTCCACTCCTATGGTCATTTAATGCTAGTGCTAAACGCTTCAAAGAAAATCGAGATTATGCAACTATGCATTTATTCACACATATCACTTATCTTCTATTTCCATATTGCTTTGGTATGTTTACATTATAAAAATAAATATGCAACTCAATAGAAGACTTTCATTATTTTTTAGCTAATAGAATAATATCTCGTATTTACGATAGTGCTAGCTTATGGTTAACATCAATAGCGGTTGGAAATAGTGCGGCACTAGCAACAGTATCATTATGCAGTCGTGATGTACGAAGTTTAATATGTTTTAGTCCAAGTATTGGTACAGCTAATATTAATTTTTGTATTACAACATATGCTGATGATATTCGTCTTGCTGTTATTGCGGATCCAAATATTGTACCTAATCTAAATTATTTTACTGAATGTTTTATTCAACAAGTAAAAGAAAATTAAAAACAAAATCTTTCATTTTCGATGTATTCATCTAATATCATCTGTGTAGTTAACTGTTGTTCAAGATCTTCTTGCTTATCGACGAATTCCAGGTGAAATTCGTCGAATAACTCGACCACCAAGAATACAACCACAAAATAAAAGTATCAGTAGTATATCTGATATGCCTGAAGATTTATCCATAGAAGAAGTAAGAAAAATACACAATATTTTTGTATTTAAAAAAAGAATAGTCTTGTTATGATTATCTCACTTGTTTAGATTCAAGCAAAAATGGCAACATTACAACAGGAATTACTCTTATTGAAAAGTCAATTCGAAAATGTGGATATGACTGATTCATCATGTCAAACTCAACGTTTAATAATAACAACAAAATTAGAAGAATTAAGACGAGAATTTCGTGAGTTACTTATTAAACTACAGGAACGTCAGTGCGAATTATCGGGTATGATACCAAGCGATGAAGAAGACGAAATGGATCCACACGTTCGCGTACGTTTACGATCGGCAAGTGTTGCATCAAGAATTTCTCTAAGGTCAAACGATCAACGGCAAATATCAGCAAAGTAGAATGTATAAAATAAATCATTTTATTTCACATCTTTTTCCATTCTTCAGAATGTACCAATTAGAAAGAGATGATGGAACTGAGCTTACTGCCACTGTTATTCAAAAAGCTCCTCACCATTAAAAATGAGTTTAACAGTACAGCAAATAGTAAGGAGTCTCTTTCTTCTTTACACTTACTTTTTTTTATTATAATCATAGAATCGACCAGTTGGCATGCGCCGTGCGCAGTCAGTAAGTATCTGTGACAATACTCAGAGAAATACACAATCACGAATATCCCTGAATCGCCCACCACCAATAACAGCAGCCACATCTCCTAGAACACTAGAGATAGCAACAAATACTAGTGTTCATCTAGATCCGAATGAAATTTGGAAGAATGGAAACTAATGTATGGATATCTCTATATATAAATATATCTATATATGTTTTCATTCTTGCTCAATTTATTTTTACTTTCATGTACATATAAATAAGCCGATTGACTGTAAACAGTTAAGCTTTTATTTTGCAGTGCATCTGATTATTTTTTCCTTTTTTCTTCACTGTTGTCTCGTTCTGCTTATTTTTTTGTTTTCTCGTTATAATTTATCTTTTTATTTAAACTAATTAATAAAAAGAAAAAACAAACCGGAAGAAAGGAAATATAGTTAGACACATGAATCGTGCATAGGATTATACAACTGACATATTACAATAGATAAGCAGCAATTAAAAATATGTAGCGATTGCGTGTCTCTCATAGTACGTATTTTTTGTTTCGATTGCTTGAATATTTTTAGGAAAGCATGAAAGACTTATTAAGCATTGTGTTTTTTTTACTCATTTCAGCAAGGAAACAATTTTCATAGCTATTTTGGTTTGAAATTCATAAACTATAAAATTTTGCTGAAATAACTAGCAACATAATAAGTCTGATTATGACTTCTTTGCTTGAGAGAGAATGTAGGAGAAAATACTTTGTAAAAAAAGTATGTATGCTGTGAGAGATAATTCAAATTTTCATAGTAGTTTTTATTGAAAATCAAACAGAATAAATTGCTGAATCTTACTGGAATCCAGATTGTTTCTTTTGTTCTTTGTACTAAGAAAGATTCCATATCGCCATCGATCAGCTGATCGAAATCAGAAAAGAAAAGCAACAATAAGTGGTAATTGCAAAATTCATCATTCGAAGTATATTTAAAGATAGTATTGCTTTTCATGAGTACTTTCGATTTATTGTTTAGTTTTCATTTTGATTCGTTCTAGTGAATTGAAAATAAGATCTAAAATTTGTTGCTGTCTTCATTTTTTCATGCATAAATTTCTGTAAGAAAATACGACATTTTATTCAAGATCGAAGATAGGACATTATCAATTCAATCATGATGTTTTCATTTGACTGTTGAGCAACTATGATGTGAGTTTTCTACTTCCGTAATTATCGTGTTAGGAAATATGAACTTTTAACACATATATTCTGATGATAAAATAGTTTCCTGAAGGATCATTGCAATGCTGAGCTTCGCACTGGATTGGGTAACTTTAGAAAAATGTATTGTTATTATTTGCATTCTTATATTTTTAATCAAGATCACATCGAATAAGTATGGCTATTAGAAACAAAGCGCCAATCAGTCCTTGTCTATACGTCTTACAATAAGAATGTATTTTAGAAATACAAAATCATATAGAAATAATCTTTTCCATAAAAATATATTATTCAGGTACGTTTTATTTTATCTATTATGTGTTACTTCCTCTTTGTTTCCAGAATATAATAAGCCCTACTTGTAATACATTGTCGTATATTATTTCATTTGTCAACTGATACCAAGGATTAACGATTGCGTATCTATTGATTCATTAGATGTGATGTTACATATCATAGAATTGTGAAAAATAATAAATATTAATATCATTTTCTATGAGATAAAAGCTCAAGAAGAAAAAAAACTATTTTTCTAAGTGATACCTAAATTAATAATACAAAGGATGATACTATCAATAAGTGTAATGATTCTCTGTTTAGTAACATGTTTTAGTTATGTTAATGGTGAAGACAAGTGTGAATCTATTATTGATCTAACTCTTATAATTGATTCATCTGGAAGCATTATTCATTCTGAGAACTTTGAAAAAGCCAGACAAGCATTACAAAATATTGTCAATCGACTTAATCTTGATGTTTAAAAAAAGCTGGTGTAGCTCTTATTAATTTTGCATTAAATGTATCACTTAATGCTCAAAGTAGAGTATTCGAATTTTAAAAAAAAACAGTCCTAGTCAACAATATTGCTGCACGTTAACGAATTGGCGCAGGGCAGCTTCTGAAAAAGCTTTAATTTTGGCTAAGAAGTATGGCGAAACGAATTGTTGAGCTTTAAGTGAGAGAGCTCCAGGTGTTTTTGTTATATTTACTGATGGTCATAGTAATACAGGTCCACCAGTAATACCTGCTGCTAAAGCACTACATGTTACACTAATCGAAGGCAGTGCTTTTCCTATAGGTATAGGAAACATTGGTCAACAAGGTGAACAAGAACTAACTGCCATTGCTGGTATTACCGACAATGTTTTGAACATTGCTTCTTACAGTGACTTGATTCGTGTAGCGAATGCTATTGCAATACAAATATGTGATTATCCAGCTTCTATCGAACCTAATGTAAGAACTCAACTTGAAGTAACAGGAAATATATCTCAATATTATAAAATGCACACATCAAACAAAGGAGCAAAAAATACGTTTTCTGAAATTGAAATAAATGATATCGAAGGACAAGTAAGTTTATCAATAATTATTCGTTTAGAAGAGAGAAAAGAAGAAATATTTATTGTTTTTTTAAATTTTAGTCTATTGTGCAAACACCGACAACCGATAGAAAACCAAAATCATTTACATCAAAAAGTATTAGTAAATGTACTGTAAGAAGCAACATCTGCACAACATGCGTACCAGCAGATCCACAATATTTCTATTTCAGTGTTCAAATCGTTAAACCAAAAATGTGCAAATCGAATTTCATTGTCCGTGTAAAATCGTGTGATTCTTAAAACAGTACATTTAGTTCATAGAATTAATTAAAAAGATATTTTTTCGATGATATTAGAAGACCTATTAAGTACTATTGTAAAACAAGATAAAAAGAATTCAAAATTTTATTATGTTGAAAACGACAAATGTTTTATGGAAGTGGCTATGTGTACTCAGAAGGTAGAATCAATTTATCAAGGAATCTCAAGTTACTCTCAGCCTTGGATACTCTTCATTATTAATATAAATTCGATATTTCAAGTTTTTATGAATTTTAGCCGCTAAATTGTTTCTTAAGATTAAGAAAAGTACGAGTCAGGTGCTGCACAACTAAATGAATATAGAACAAAAAAAAACAAATCATCCCAATAAGGATTAACTAATGTAGAAACATTACTAGGTATCGCACTGTGACTCTTGAAAAACAATGTAGACTGTTTTATTATTTTCAGAATATTTAGCAAAAATTACACTGTATCAACTGTCTCTTAAGTACATTTTCCTTTCGTTGGTTGATCATGAAAGACAAGACTTTGTTTTCGTGGTTAATTTAATTGCAAAGTGGAATATCGAAATATATAGAAGCTAATTAAAGTTCGATGTCGAGATATGCAATCTATTAAGATACACCCATTAATGTTAGCTTCAAAATTTCCTTTAGCACTTTTTATTGAAAATGAAAAATCAAATATACACATTCAACAGTCTGATTTATAATGAGAAATAAACTATTGTAGAACTAAATAACTGTAACACTGCCATACCTGAATCCGTGTGTTTCATTCATACAACTATCAATATATGTTTATACTAGCATATTAGTTTTGACTCTTGTGTTAATACTCAACAGTCGATAGTAGGAGTGGCACCTTAACTTCACTTTAAAAGTTAAAGTTAACGCAGGACACTTTACCAATTTAACTTTAGCAAATCCGAGTTAAAGTGAAAAATAAGTTTTTAGCTCTTCATGATTAACTCTCTATTGGTTTTAACTGTAACTTTAACTTTAAAATCAAAGTTGAAGTGCCACCCTTAGTCAATAATCAGATCGTTATTGTTCTTCAAAACAAATGCGGTAAGATAAAGATTTTTCCTCGCAAAGCAATTCAACAATATTGACCATTTTTAAAGTATTAAAAACTTATTTTCCTTATAACTATCAATAATTATGTGGCGAGGATAGAGTGTGGGTGAGATTATTTGGAAGGACTTTCAATCACCATTGTTCTCTAAGTAAAAATTTTCACGTGACAATTCTATTAAATACGTTTGAAATAATAAAATATAATTATTGTCTTAGAAGCATACGAAGGTAACCGATACTGTTTCAAAAATAGTTGAATTTTATTCATATTGGGTGATTTTCCTACATTCGTTTGGTTGCGCAGCAGCTGACTCCTACTTTTCTTGATCTGAAGAAACAATTTATCAGGTAAAATTCATAAAAATTTAAACTACCGAATTTACGTTAGTGATAATGAGTATGCAAGGCTAAAAGTAACTTGAAATTTCCTAATAAATTCATTCTATCTTCTGAGTGCACATAGTCAGTCGGCTAAATGTACTTGAGTGCACATAGCCATGCGACTATGTACACCCAAGTGTATATAGTCACTTCCAATGTTTATTATCATGTCAATGGATACGTATGCGTCATATAACTCACTGAATGTAGTAATGAAATCAATTACGGAAATTGAATATTTTGGAAGCATCTAGAAATACAAGATACGCAAAGCATAGTTCTATTTTTTTTCGTATTCATTTGTTGTCTGTTAATTCGACCAAAAGAAATCACTTGTTTTTGTTATTTCTTTTAGACGATCTTACTGCAAAATAAATAATAGTAAAAAGAGAACTATCATTGCGTGCACTCTTTAACGTGTTCTACTTCTATTACTTTCTTATTAGATTCGCTTAGCGGTAATGATACACGTTTCGAAGAAAGATCAACTGTATGATTCTCCCTATCAGAAATACAACAATTTCGTAATGATTCCGACCAAATGAATCGTTAAAAATATTCTTCTAACTTACTTACTTATGCGAGTGCTCTAGAAAAAGCTAATAATAGAAAATGATTTTTACAAATTCCAACTTGAAGATTCATTTCCTAAAATCATATTCAATCACAAAAAAAAACAATTGCTTACATAAATCAATTATCGGATATTTTTGCTTGAATTCTCAGTTGAACTTTTACATTGAAGCAGAGAGCGGTTTTTGTGCTGAGTTTCTTGCAAAAATCTCACTGTCGATGTTAGTTTAGGATTGTGACATAGGAATTTTATTTTCATGTTAGATTCTCTTTTTATTGGCTTGATAATATACTAATTCGAAAAATAGAAAGAAGCAATATTAAGTTAACTACTGTCTTATACTGATGATCGTTACAAGTTTTTTTTTACCAAATGAGACATGTATCAAGTTGCCCTACTTTGTACTTTGTTCTATGATGTGCTATATTTGAAAGTACAGTTATTTTTGTTCTTATTATTCATAAATGCTTTCTTTTTACGGTCGGAGAATCTATTGTGTTTTATGAGGAAGTAAGCAATAATTGGAAAAGATTAATATTCGAAACGCGAAACTTTAAGTTCATAATTCTACGATAATACTCTACGTGTAATTTTAAATTTTTTAGAATTGATCAAATTTTAAGATCTAGATGATGATCGTTCTCATCGGCAAACAATTCTATGAAGTTAAACTCTAATACTCATCGGCTACGGATTAATGAATCTAATTCTAAGTTTTGATTCTAAGACTTTTTTCTCATAGAAATTTTATGAAGACAATAAAATTAAGAAAAATCATTTCTATTTGCAGTCAATCTAAACTACAATAGGCCCATCCGTAATAAATAGAAATTAGTGTCAATGGGAATTTTCTTTAACTATATTTCTATATAAAAAAAAAACAATTTCGTCGTTTCATTTTTATATACTGATTCGCAACATTTATATCATTCGATTGAAGAAATAAATCTCTAAAAAATTAATTAATGAATATACTCTTGTCAAGGTTTTCTCTTCTCTTGTCATGCTTATTATTGAAAGAAATATATCATGCGCAAATTAAAAAAAATATATATGTAATAACCTTGCATATATTTATAGCTCATTTGTAAGAAGAAGTTGCATATGTTTATATGGAAACTGAGAAGGATATACGAGTTGTAGTTATTGGTCATCTTGACGATGAACAATCTATGGAACCAATCAATGAGAAATTAAATGAATATAAAATTCGTCTTAATGAACAATTAAAAACAATTCCTGAATTATATTCACAAGATGATGATCCCGATTCAGAATATATCGATGGTTTTCGAATGAAATCTCGTTTTATTAAATCAAATCATATGCTATCATTTACTAAAGAACAAGATCGCCTTATTGAAGTAACAGAACCAACACAACGTCAATCCTATATTGGTATTCATAAGCATTATCCAATAGATTCATTTGCTTTATGGATATTATCGGTACGTTTAGATCATGAATCAATGTCTGTAGATAATTGGTGGAGAGCTTATAAAACATTAACAGTAGCATCAAAAATGAATAGTAAAGAAGAACAGATTCAATTACTTTGTGCGCCTACTTTTAATTTACCTTTACCAAAACAGATAGCACGACAAGCAGCTTGTTTAATAAAATTCTATGAGATGTTTAAAGCAAGTGTATTTTTAAGTAATCGGTCATCACCATTAGCAAGTTTATTATCAAGTTCAAGTCATATTATTCCAGCTATACAATTATCATTTCGTCCTAAAATTCTTCAATGGTTTGATGAAAGAATTCGAAATCATCAACGTTTAAAATATCTTTTAGATTCTAATTGTTTATGTTTAGTTGCTTGTGGATCGGAAAAGACAACATTTCGATATAATTTTTCGCTGATTGAATTAAATATTTTTAATCAATTTAATGCAAGTGAATGTCAATTGAATATATTTGTAAAACAATTTGCTGTTAAATATTTAAATTGTTCATTAGATAATTCTTTTCTTCGTACAAGTATTTTATGGATATGTGAAATTCATGATCTTGAAAATTATCATAATATATTTGAAGTTTGGGTATCATTTATGCGTGATATATGCCGAAAACGCTATTTAGCACATTATTTTCTTGAAAATATGAATATTTTTGAAGAATATGCTGATTTAGAAGATATAATAAGTACTTTAAATTATCAAAATATTGATCTATTTATTGACAAACTTGAAGAAAGTCTTATTTTTCCTTATGTCTATCAATATAATGAACGGATGAAAAATTTATTACAATTTTTCGAAAATCTACCTGTTATAGCTTTCAAAATGAAAATGATCTATAATGTTATTGTTAAATCACAATTTCCTCGTGCTGACAATTCGCTACATGAAATATCTAGTCTACTTTGTCATTTATCATTTTTAGAAGATGACGATAAAGATCATGTAATTAGTTTTTGGGATCAACAATGGAGAAAATTATTTATTGATTTCGATCGAGATGACATTGTGCTTCAACAGCGACTTGTCGACTATCGACCAAGTCAATTAGCACAACACATGACAGAAAGTGTATTGAAACTTATTCAAATAGATTTAATTCAAATGATTAATTTAATAAAATCAAATATGTAATAAAGAAGACAACAACAACAACAACAACAACAATAGGACAAGACTAGACTAGTTGGTGCAAAATAAAAATGATATCACATTTGAAAGGAAAATCGAAATTTATATTTTTATTGAATCTACTCATTTCGAGATTCAGCTAATTTTAATATAATTTGAACATATTTTTGTGTTTTTTCAAAATATGTTTTTGCTTCTTCTTCATAATATTTTTGTGTTTTCTAAACAAAAAATGATTTTATGACTATAAGAATGTTTCTTCAACTATTGATTAATTACTTTCGTTTGCGATTCATTATCATCAATAGTATCAGTATTTTTAAGCAATGACGAAGAAAATGTTTCAATACGTTTCAATGCGCCATACATTGCTGTATCAAGACATTTAATACCAACCTATAAGTATAATATGATTATTCTTTTATGATATTTTCATGAAGAAAATTTACAAGAAAATCTGCTTTTGTATTTATATTAAATAATGGTGCTAATCGTTCAAGAGACTCCCATAAGTTGTTAATTTGACGCATGATTTCCAATGAAACTTCAAGACATCTTTGTAAACAACGATTTTCAGTTATTTGTTTGCTATAATAAAAGAATATATAAAAATTATTCATGTGTACCAGCAAGTTTTCATAGTTCGGGTAGTAACCTCGATACGTCTAATATATTTCCAGTGTAGAGAAATTTATTAAAGAACTTCATTCGTATCACATAGACAAGATTTCTTTAAAATACTTGTCTTATTTTTTATTGGATTTCTAGCAATTTTTCTTTGTCTTCTTTCTTGCGTTCTAATCTCGAGATAAATTACGTTCAGATTGAGTACAATTTTTGTCTATTGATAATTCTCGATATATAATTTTTCAAAAAACAAAATTCTCTCTTAATAACGCCAGATGTTATCAGAATTGCCCGCTGTAGTTTTTTTTCCGATTTTAAACTTACAAATGTCTTTCTTCTTCATTAGTCTCTGTCATTTTCTGCACTGTCATATATGCATTCAGAAGTTCCGTATCAGTATCCAATGTTTCCATTAATGTTTTGGTAGTTGTATGTAATGGTGCAATAATTGCTCGCATTTCTGGTTCTAATGTTTCCCACTAATGAGTAAAAGAGGAAAAAAAATTTATAAAAAAAAATTTCAATATTTTACTTTTCTCATTCCATATGTAAGCAATGCACACATTGTACCAAGTGCTGTACCAAGTGTTGCTACAAGTGCTGTAACACAGCTACCACCAGGTACTAATGTTCGTGCACCAACATGTTTAACTAATTCTTTTATTTCCATTGAATTAATCGTATCGTCATGGCCTTCACGATCACGTATAATATATTCAATGATACGTTCTTTGGGTATGAATGATGCTATAGAGTTTAAACCTAAGCGCTGAATAACTAAACGAAGTTTTTGATCTTCATCAAGAATAAATAAATTTTCTTTTTGAATAAAATAATCTGCAGCCATTAATAATGGTCTCAATGGTACAAGACCAACTATTTGTGAACCACATAAACCGATATTCAACGATTCAGCTTCGGCTACGCATTGCAAATAAGCTGCATGTATATTTGTTATTTCAAAATCTGTTAAATTAAGTGAAATTTGAGATAAATTTGCTTCTTCAAGCCACCAACCGAGACCTCGTACAGATTTTAATTTACCGGGCTACATAACAAAACAAAAATTGATGTTTTTATTATATTCTGAGTTATTTTGTTTTAATATTTTTACTTCTTCTTTGCTTCGTCCTTCTTCACGAACATTTAATGCAATACGATGAGCTTGTTCTTTTGTACCAAGTAAATTGATATTATATGCAATTAAAAATTTTCGTGCACCGACACATGTCGCGCCCCATGTCGGAAGGAATTCAATTGGTCCTGTTTAATAGTTATTTATTTGTTTATATAGAAAAAGAAATTGAAATCTTACCAAAATCAGGTTTCCATTCTGGTTTTCGAATCTAAATAGAATTGAATAAAAATAAACTAATTAGAGATTAAAACTTCAAGCACGATTAATGTAGATTTATTATTGTAAATTAAGGATTTATATGAAGTAGGATTGACTTTTCAGTGTTCGGCGCTTTACAAAATCCAACATGAAAGGTTTTATATGCTATCTGCCAAGATGATGATTACAGATGTCGTGATAGCTAGCGGCGATAATGTACTTTAGTGTCTGATCGTATAGTCTATACTTAAACTAAGTTGAAAATTAATATTTGGCAGGCTCAGTATTGCACTCTAACTTTAGTGTGTCCTTTATACAGCGCCTACTAATTGACAAGGAAAAAACACAGAAATTTTCGATTGTGCTCATTTGTGCTGACGGATTTCAAAGTATTCAAAGACAGGGATATCTTAAATTTAGTTATGCTTTATAATAGGCCTATATAATGCTTGGGTTCTGTGTAGAAATCTAATGCAAGCTGCGATTGTCAAGAACCTTTCCACGATGTCTATCATGAACTATACAAGAAAAAATTGTTCAGATTTCTATCTGAATACTCCAACAGTTGTTCTAGATCATGTTTGACAACACTTTACTTTGCTATATAGTGCTTCATATTCTCCTTCACGAATTTGAGATAGATCTCGACGATATTCTTGTTCTTGTGCTTCGCCATATAGATAAACAGGTATGCTAAGTTCCATAGATAAACGATCAGCAAATTCACGTGCTATCTCGATACAATCAGCCATCGTAGCATTTTGTACCGGTACAAATGGTACCACATCCTAAAACAAGACGAACAGAGAAATAAATTTAATATATCAATCTAAGAAAATTGTTTTCCTATGTATTCAGATTCATAGGTAATATTGATTGATCTTTCCTAGTGAATAAGTCAATCATGACTTACCATTGCACCGATTCGTGGATGTTCGCCACTATGTTTTGTCATATCAATTAAATTGTACGCAGCTCGGCCAGCAGCTAGTGCTGCTTCAATAACTGCTTGTGGATGCCCAACAAAGGCTAAAAATACAAGAGACAAATAAATTCATTGAATGTAATTATTTATTGTGTTTTACTATAAATTGTTCGATTGGTTGACAATCCTGGATCGATATCCAGTAAAGCAACACCTTCAACACCTGCAATAGCATGAGCAATTGTGTCAATAACCTATAACATATAATCATATGGTTGATCAGAATCAAATTTGTCAATTACCTCTTTTCGTTGACCTTCGGAAAAATTTGGTACACATTCAATAACTTTTTGCATATCGTTTATTAATAAACTTCAATACAAAAAAGAAAGAAAATTAGATCAAGAAATATAGCAGCTGATTGTGTTACTTTTTGCTTTTGAATTCTTTTCTTTTTTTATTTCCCTTTTTCTGCTGTCGATTGACAAAGGCGTCTATGAAATATACACAATAGTTTATTTTACTTTTCTTTCTCGTACTACCATGAATCTACAGTTGACTAGAAAGGAAGCTGTACACCCCGCGAAAGAGCTATGTCACGATAGTTGCCAAGTTGCTTTTCACTTTTTTTATTTTCTCTCCCTCTCTCCCTCTATTTCGCTCACCACCATCATAATCATCGTCATTTTGTTCATGAATGAGAACGACATAATAACGCTAAAGTAAGAACATTTTTTCTTATCGAAGTAAAAATATAAAAAAAAAGAAACAGGGAAAGCAACCGATGACAATTATTGCTTAGAGACGCGTGCTTTTATTACTTTAAAGTGTAGGAAAATAACGTTTCTTTCATTGAAACTTCCGAGTTAAAAAAAAAGGAAAGCATTAAATTACAGATAATGTTCATAGTTTATTAATTAAACGGACATCTATAATTTCTAAAGGATCAACCATTTTTGCTTTCAAGTATTTTAGTTTTTAATAGCATACTGGAATATATTGTAGTCACATTTGAAAGATTTTTAGTCAGAACTGATATAATACTTGTTAATTTCCTTTGAATATGATTCAATAAAAATTTCATTCGATGTATATTACAAACAAGCAAAAATGGTGATAGAATTAAATCTATTGTATTTCCTTCGTCGAAGAGTAATGTTTGTTTTTTATTTTCAATATGACATAGATGACAATGAATAAAATATGTACCCGTTTTTTTTTTGTTAAAAGAATATCAAGAGAATATAATGGATTTATTCAAGTATCCATTATGCAATCAAGTTAAATTGACTAACTTTCATATCGCTAAGTTACATCATTGCTTTCAAGAATGATTGCTTCTCTATTTTTTGTAATTTGAAACAAATATTTCTTAATTGTGAATGACATTACAAGGTTTATACTTTGATTTCTTTTTCAATTATCAACAAAGCAGATGAATGTTGTTGTTCTGTATTCAATGATTTAAAAAACCATATAACCAAACAACTTATAATAGCAACAGGAGTTCTATTCAACATGAACGACTGAAACTTTTTTCTCTACTATTTATGTCCATATGCTCCATTTATTGTGTCAAGTTTGGAAAATATGCCCGTCGGTCGGAGTAAAATTGTAAAGAAAAATTAGATATATCAGAAAAACTAACGAAAAGCTTGAAATACAAATGAATCTTTTTAACGAGAAAGTTATTTTTGCATTCAACTGTTAAAATGATGTTAGTAAAAAGGTGATGATTCATTCCGTACTCTTATCGGCTAGAAAAGTTTGCCGTTAGTAAAGGCTGCTGTTCAGGACTGTTGATTTTAGGCCAAAGAGTAAATCGCAATGAAATACTTATTTATCGATAAATAAAGACTCTAGCGTGGCAAGTGTATCGAAGGAAACGACAATCTAAAAAAAACATAACTGGCAATATTTTATTTCTTCCAATTATGCATTTGTATCATGTATTGCTAAATAATCGTAATGGTATAGAAATTCGTTTCATAATAAATTAAGTTCAATATTTTATTAGGAATGTTGTGTTGTCTCTATTACTCGTACGAATAAATGCCATATCTGTTCATTAGCACTCAATATAGTTCGATTTTATACAAAGATACTTATGTAATTATTAAATATACAAATTTAGTTTAATTTAAAAAATATTTCGCTCTCTAGATAAGTTATTTTCAAAGACAAATAACAACAAAAAATATTAATAATCATGAATGATAGCTTATCTCTTAAACCAATTCAGACATTGCTAAGTATTCGAATGATTTCTTAATGTATTGGAGCAATAATGGAAGTACATTAATCTTTGATTAGAATTTCGATTCGTTCAATCGTGCATTTCAATCTGTGTAGCTTCATCATCAATAAGTCTGAAAACCCATCTGTTGACTTACGAGGGCACCTTTTCAACTGTCCAATCGCTTTTGAGTTCGAACTTTGTGCAACAGATAGACCCCAATGTAGTATGAAAAAAACCAAAAGATTAAGTGCCCATTGGTCTTCTGTCCAAAGTTATAGCTATTTTACTGGAGTTTTAGCCTATTGCTGCACGGTATATGCCAAAAAATCGAATGATAGT
>OENM01000191.1:30505-77597 GCA_900239745.1 Rotaria magnacalcarata
ACTATCATTCGATTTTTTGGCATATACCGTGCAGCAATAGGCTAAAACTCCAGTAAAATAGCTATAACTTTGGACAGAAGACCAATGGGCACTTAATCTTTTGGGTTTTTTCATACTACATTGGGGTCTATCTGTTGCACAAAGTTCGAACTCAAAAGCGATTGGACAGTTGAAAACGTTTCCTCGGTAGCTCAACTTTCTTTTTTAATAAATATCTATAAATTGCGAAGATGACGATCGAACTCAAGCGTTCGAATTCAATTAACACTAACTTAATTGCTCACGGCAGTCAAGTAAAGAAATGTTCGAGAAATTTCCTTAGAGCAATCATTGGCACAGAAGTATGGCAGATATGTACGTTTTTTTTTATTCTTTACAAAAACAACAAATAGAACAAGTCAATGATAGAGAGAAAGCGAGAAAAAATTATATTATGAAGTGTTCCATTCGATGGCTTTACAAAATTCTTCTTCAGCGAATTGAAGCATTTTTGATGCTTCTAAATGAAGCTAAAATAAAGAAATAAGAACTAGAAAATAAATATTAAGAAGTTTATTTTTGAGAGAACCTTTTGTTTTTTAAGTATGTCAATTAATTTTAATTGCCGTTTAAATGCATTCATTAATTCCAAGCGTTGTTTTTCTAATCGACGATTTTCATTTGTTAATTGTTCAATCTTCTTTTTATCTTGTTCGTTTATATCTTTTGTTGATTGTTGCATTTTATTCAATTGTTGTTTATATCTTTCAGCTTCTTCTAATGCTCGATTTAATTTCGTATCTGTTTGCGTTTGATCTTGTTGTTGTTTCTTAGTTTGACGTTTTGTTTGATCAAATTCTTTGCGTAGAGAACTAAGTTCTACTTCAGTTGTATCAAGTTTTGATTTTGTATCACTACTCAATTTTTTATATTTTTCTAATTGATCTTGTAATGTTGTTACAACACGATTAAGACGACTTCGATCATCATCAGATTCTTTTACTTTTAAACTTGTACGTTCATTCTCTTCTTCCTAAAGGAAAACTACGATTAAACATGATATTCATTGTCGTTTATAGAAAAGGATTCTACAAAATACGTAGTGAAGTGATGTCGCATTGAAATGTGAAACATGATTTATTTGTTACTGTAAGTTATGACAGTGTTTTATTCAGCGGGAGCACAAGGAACATTTCTTGTCCTCAAGAGAAAAATGAAATAAATAATTAACTTTTATATAACTTACAAAACACAGATCTTTTGAACTCATCAGTATGATAGACTCGATATTACTCACGGTAGTTCGCCCATTAAAAAAACTTTTATCTGCCCTTCCGACAACTGAGTTCGCCCTCCCGGAGTGAAAAATCTGGATAAAACATTGACGATAAAATGTTTCTTACATTATGAAATCTATTTCTTCAATGTAATATGAGTTAATCTTCCGGAATGCCCTAAGGAAACATTCTATATATTATCATGGCACGTTACGGATGTAAGATCATTGATAGTTGACTAAATATTATTTATCAGTGTATGTGAAAGATGTAAGTTTTTAACCCCTATATTTCAACGCTCTGTTTAAATCCTATTTCTCCGAATGAATCAAAACGAAAATTTCTGATTAGATCTTGTCTTGAGAGAGAGAGAGAGAGAGAGTTGTGGCTGACTCCTAAAACTTACGCGTTTAACGCATTCTGTATGCATTCGTTCGAGTTCTTCTTGCATGACACGAAGACGTGCTTTTAGAAAGCGAATTTTAGCCTCTAAAAGGAAACGAGGATGAAAACAAATCTATATTAAATAACTTTCATCAATTGTACGTTACCTGAACCCATATCTTTCGCAGCACCTGGAAAAATATCGTCTTCATCATTGTCAATAGCATTTGTATTCACACTGCTTTTTGTTCGATTAATTTTTGTTTCAATATCTGCTACTGTTCTATCGAATGTATTTCGAGCTTGATCCTGTAAAATAGTATGATCAATTGATTGATCATATCGATGATTATCAACCGTAGCAACATCATCTCCAACTCGCGGATGAAATTTTCTATCAGAAAAAATAAAGTAACGAATCATTCGTCGAGAGAAATGCATCGCTATTTACTTACGTAACAGACGGTTTTCTATTTTTTGCTGATAGATTTTCTTCGTAGTATGTTGCTGATGGAGGTCTCTAAAAAGAAAATTATGTTAAATATAATTTGATTTAATTGTCATTTTCAATTATATTCCTACTCTAAGATCTCTTGTGTGCGATGAAGCAGTTTGCAGATCACTATATGAAACATTCAAAATATGAGAATCATAAAAGAAAATCTTCTAATTTTCTAACCCGAACAATTGATCATCTGTATCGACTTGATCAAGTAAACTGTAGGTACGATCATTATTATCTGTTGATACGAATCGATTTTGATTTCTCTGCAAAGAGAAAACTAAACGATTGAAAAAGCAAAATTCTTTTAATTAATACTAACTAAAACTTGATCAGCTTCTTCAACAAGTGCTTGTGTTTTTGCTTCAAGTTGTGCATTTAATCGTCTATTAAAGTTAAAATAAATTTCAAATATAATTGAATTATTTCTCATTGTCAAGTATCGAAATTCAAAATTCGTTTTTTTTTTTACATGATTTGACAGAACTCGTTCAGTTTCATATTGATGGTTTCGTAATGAAATTCAGATAGAAAAATCTTTCGAAATCCATACTCCCCAAAATAATTATGTCTGAATAACGTCAGCATTCGATCAAAGTCTTTTGTATTATATAATTAAAAAAGACCTAGGCATGCATTCTGAAAAAATATTGTTTGATTGTTTTTAAAATCTTTTTTGTTCTTCGATAAAAGAGAAAAGGCGTCACATACGAGTTGTCATCGTTGATTTTTGAATATTTAAACTTCAATTTCAAAATAATTGAATATCATGCCGATAGTCGCCAACAAAACTCTACGTCTAAGAAGACTTTCATTGGTCAAAATTAGCTTTTGTCTGAGTTCGATGTTTAAAGAAATGCAAGTCTGAAAAGGAACTGCATGGATCGAATTTAGCTTTCTGAATTTTGTATACTATTGGATATAAATTTTGCTTCTAATTCTAATAGTAGATATAGCTGCATAAAAAATTTCAACTATGTTGTTTTTTATTATATGAAAAAAAAACAATTCTATGAGTAATCAAACAATATTTTTTGAAAATATATTTACATATATGTACCTACATAATACAAAAAAAGGCTTCGTGTAAACATTGACCTTATCGAGGGTTGTTGTTTTCAAGATATTTCGAGTTTCTCGGACTTTTCTGACCTATTTAGATTTAAACTGCACAATGAAAATGTTGACGAGTTCTTCTCAACCATAGGAAAAGATGTTTTTCTCGAATTTCAGAGTACTACCACCACCTTACTTATATTCTTCTTCTTGATCTGCATAATCATTTCGTGGTTTTGGCGTACGCGCACTCGACTTTGCTGAAGCTGCAGCAGGTTGTCCTGTTGTACGACTTGATGATTTAGCACTCATCTTTAAATAAAAAATGAAACTGTGTATATTTATAGAAAGATCTTAATCATAAATTGTGACAAAAAAAGGCATCAAGATAAGAATAACTTAATACTATATAAAAAAAAAGAAAAATGTAAGATTTAATAACTAAAGTAAAAAAACATTTCGTGAAATAAAAACAAAATCAAGTATCCCCTTCTTTTTTTGTTTTAGTTTAAATACATAACAATCAAATTATTCAGTATTTCGTTTATAACAGAATAAATATGCACAAAGATGTCATCAAGTGAAGAATCAAATAATGATTAAAAAACAACACAGAAAATAGTTTTGTTTTTCTTTCAACGGAATGAAGTTTTGAACATTATCAATTAACGATCATGATGACGGGATTTTGTACTCGGTAAACGAATTGATTGTTGACGTTGAAAAGACGTTGGCATGACAGTATTTGCAACATGAAGTATGGCTGTTCGGGCATAAGGATAAACACCATAGAGATTATTATTTGATTGTTGTCTCTGCAGACAAAAAAAAAGCAGAAAAAATAATATACGTATATGAAATAAAGATATAAAGAATTTGTTCATTATTATCACCGAAATTTATTTTGTTACTACAAGAACGCAATCTGTCTGAATTTTCTTAGATAAAAAAACAGTTCATTCAGGCTTATTTGTTACTTAATCATCTAGAAGGATTTCAAAAGTTCTAATGTTTAGTAAGATCAATAAAACGTCTTATATTGGTATCTACTGGAAAAATCAATTATTTCTTTCTTTTTTTCCAAACCTCACAAAAGTAATGATGTTGAATCAGCGATATAAAAGTTTTTAGAAAAATTTACATTACTAGACGAACCAATGAAGCAGTACAACTATCAGTTTCTGCCAATTTCAAAAGCAGTATGGGAGAAATTGAATTTTAATAAGGCTCGTAATTTGAAAACATCGTGGGAACTAAGCAAAGTTTTGTGATTTTAATTCAATAATCATGAAGCAATATTTTCATCGAAACGCCTACGAAAATATTTTATATTCTTATGTTCTAGAGAGAATTGCGAGGATACAGCTTTTCAAACAGTTTATAATTGAAAATTTAGTTACAACAATATCGTTGATCTATAGGTCGAAAATCATCACTATTGGAAGAATAAATTTGAGGAGAATCACTATTTTCAGTTACAATTAACTTGTCAACTATATCGTCAGATAGACCGTACTTAACTATAATTTTCAAGATACTTATTCATGTTATTATATTTAAACAAAGTCAGAGAACTCATACTGATGCTGCGCCATATTATTGCGTATGTAGAAAAATACAATGATACATCAAAAAATATCAAGGTTTAACTATAAACCTGACAAGTTCGATTGAGAAGCTAATTAGCAGAATATGCATTTTCGCGCATATATGAAGTTTATTTTTGTATTTACTCGATTGGACTCCGTTGGTGTTTTTGGAAAGGTTGTTGCATTTTGTTTCACTAATGATTTTGCTGATTTGATAAGATCGTGAGTTGGATCCTTTTCATTTTTTATACATAGAAAATAACATACGGAAGAATTTCAAACAAATAACTTACTCTCTGTGGTGCCATTACAATTTTACTGACATGGGCATAATCACTTCTCGTAGGCGAATACTATATAATATAATTCATATGAAAACATAAGAATAATTTCAATAAATATAAACTCACACATTGACGACTGAAAGAAGAATTGTGTCCATTGGGATTGATTATATGACTATCACTAACATATACTGATTTTCGTTGTTCTGGAGTCCTAAAAATAAGATATTCTAGTTTAAACTTAAATTGATAGATCACTCCACCAATACACACCATGGATATTTATTATTATTATTATTATTATGCTGTTGTTGTTGTAGTTGTTGTTGTTGTTGTTGTTGTTGTTGTTCCATACTGCGACTAGTCGAATATGTTGTTGAAACTAAATATGATATGAATATCAATGTAATATAAAACATCACAATCAATGATTAACCTGTTGTATCAACATCAGCTTGGTCCATTGGATCAGCAGCTATCATTTGATAATGCTGAAAAGAAGTTTTCAAAAACAAATTATAGAATAAAGATCATCACATTGATTATTCAATTCATTTTACCGAAACAATATTCTGTCTGGAAGGAGTTCGTTGAAGAAGAGGCGTTGTTTCTATAGATGGTGGATGGCAATCAATTGTTCGACTACGAACTAAATCTCGTGTCTAATATACCAATATATATATATATATATATATCAACAACAGTTAATGGAATAATCATATAAATCTACAAACTTTAGGTCTATGCTGTGATTCATTAATTGATTCATCTCTTTGTTGTAATTGAGCGTGTTTGAATGATAATGATGAACTATTATTATTATTATTATTGATCTGAATATTATATACATTAGTATTAACATTAGGTACGATGGCCATTGATGAACGATAGATGTTAGATTCGGATATGTGTTGATTACTTGATGTTTGATATGGATGATGCCAACGATTTTCAACTGTATCTAAAGTAAATCGTTTAAGCTTTTTGCCCATATCTTTTGATGATTTGTGAAATATATGTGTTGAACTTTGTTGATTATGTTTAGGTCTCAATAAAACACCATTTGATGCGCATCTGAATGATGGAGATGTTGGTGGAAGTGGTATTTGTTGTTGTTGGTCACGAAAAGATTGTTGTCGGCTTATCGAGGGTGGTTGTGGACCTGGTGGAGTTGGCTGACGACTTTTAACATATTTTCGTCTTAGACGACTATGATGAGAAAGAATACTATTTGGATCATCTTCATCGTCACTTGTATTATTTGAACTTAGTGGACTAACAGCAGTTATTTGAATTCGTTCATCGCTTGATGATGAGTGATTTCGTGATTGCGCTCGAACGAATTTCGATTGTGGACGATGATGATGAGAATTAGATGATCGATCAGTTAATTGTGTATTACTACGATGTTTCGTTTGAGAATGAATTACGGAAGAAGATGCAACAAATGATACATCTGTTGAATTATCGATACCATTATGGCCCGGTATAGTTGGAGATCGACGGCGACTTTGAATTTCACCATTTTCATCGAACCTTGACAAGAGAAATATATGGTTTAATTTAACAACAACTTTTTCATTATTTCTCTTCTCTCTTTCTCTCTCTCTTTAAATATACCATTTACTTAAACGACTGTCAACAAGTGGTATAGAAAACGAAGTCATATCATTGTTCTGTTCATGTTGTCCTTGTGATGTACTTATGGAACCGAGAACAGTTTTTCTAGAAAACTCCAATAGAAAAAAAAAGATATTCATTTTGATTAAGATTTTATATACGGTCGATGTTGTTGTTGTCGTTGCAAACGCTTTTGTTGTTGTTGTTGTTGTTGTTTTTGATTTAAGCAAACAAATGCTTCATGTTGAATGCATGCTTCAGCCGTTAAACGATCCGGAGCATATAAACGTAGAGTGGCCTATTAAAAAAAATCGAGAAAAAGTCATTTAAACTAATGCTTGTTTTATAGAAATTGTGTTACTTTAAATAAATGCATGATGTCTGATGGAAATATATGACCATAACGTCTTTCTAATGTTTCCAAATGATGAATAGGAGGAAACTAATATAGATATTTATTGTATTTACTTTGTAAAAGAGAATGAAGTATTTATTTTCATCATACTTTCAGTCCGTCGAATTTCGGATTTATTTTCATTGCTTCCATATATTTAGGTGGTAAGGGTCCTAAGCATTTTTGAATGCGATACAACTGATCAATATCACTTTCGCCGGCTGAAAATTTCATTGGAATAAAATGAAAATTACTCTTATATGAATATATTAAAATTACCAAATAGAGCTTGGCCAGTCGTAAGTTCCGCCATAATGCCTAGAAGGAGAAAAGATTTTGTTTCGGAATATAACGGGAAAAAAATCACATACATCCACATGCCCAAATGTCAACTGGTTTTCCATAAGGTGATCTAAAATTAGTTTCAAGATAGACTTTTGCCTTCATCTCATCGAATATAAACACTTGAAACTTTATTGATCTGATAGGAAATCATAAGAATGAAACCTTTCTTTGTTGTTTCTTTTTCGTAAAGATAATAAAGAGTCATGTGTATGCATTGAAATATTTTTACTATGATTACAATTCTATTAGCTGATTCATGAAATATTTTTACATTCGTGTTCTTTTGAATTCTTATAGTTTATGAGACAATTCTATGAGAAAGAGATATAAAAAACGAAAATGCTGTTGTTTGAATGTATGAAAATTAAATTTTTCGCTAACATCTGTATAATGAGTTGAGATTTTTTGACAGTAGAGAAACGAAGCGTCAATAGTAAAGTTCAACTACTATGACATTAATTGTTGAAGGATCAGTTCTTTAAGAAAAGACTAATCTTTTGAGTAATCAATAAATGAAAAATTTGAATAAGAAAAGATTTCTATTTAAAAGAATCCGCTATAAATAAATTTTATTCTATACAATTCTGAAACGTGTGAAAGAATAATTTGTTTGAACTTAATTTTTCACAGTAGATTTCACATACAAAAGTTAATAAGCAAATAGAATTCAAGTGTCTAACCTCATTCTCTCCAACGACAAAATCATAGTTTTCTATTAAGTCTAGAGTAAAACCTTCAAATTGCTAATTGCAACTAATTGAAAGTACTCTTTTAAAGTATAGTTTAATGTTGAAGAATACAGCTAGTAAATATCTGTATAGTAACTTTTTATTGGATGTATTTTATAGCAATTGAATAGTTAATAGATTTCAGCCATGTGACATTAACATCTACAGATTATGCCATACAGTACTTTAAGTTTCTTTCAATTTATTTACATTTTTCGGGGCAAATTGATTCATTCTCAAAAGGTAGCTAGAAAGCAGCATCCTGCATAGGTACAAGCGTTTAAGTAAACTTCGGCGAACTCAAGAAGAGTTCAATTCAATAGTTAAATTAGTGCAGTGCTAGCCATGAATCTCAAGAATATTTTAGTAAAGTAAAGAGAAGATGAAAGAGATCATTAGAAATTTTCAAGTACTCGACTTATCCTTAAAAACATTTTCTCGTGTTTTATTTGTGTTTTTTAAATTCGTCATTCATACCCGATAAGTAATTCTGGCGATCGATACCATCGCGTTGCAACCTTGAATTTTAATGGAATAAGAAAAAGGAAAACTTCTCGTTACATTGTATTTGTTTTTTCAAATATAAATTTCTTACATAATCGGTGTAATAATCCGCTGGTGTTTGTGTATTACAAAATCTTGCAAAGCCAAAGTCACATAATTTTAAAACAAAATTTTTTGATATTAGTAAATTTTCCGGTTTAATATCACGATGAATTATTTCATGTGTATGACACCAATGTATAGCACTAAACAGTTGATATGACAATTGACGCACTTGTTCTAATGCTAAACCATCAGGATGTTCTTGTAAAACTTGTAACATATTCCATTCGACATATTCAAATACAAGAAAACATTGTTTTTTATCGCGAAACCATTCGATTAATTCAACGACATTTACAAATCGAAGCGATTGAAGAATTTTTAATTCACGTTCAATTATATCCATATCAGTGCAATATCCTAGTGAAATATTTTCGATAGTCATCAACAATAGTACGATCATTCTTCTGTTTTAAATATCAAACCTGGTGCTTGCTTAAAATGTTTAATAGCAACTGTTGTATTTGTATCCTAAGAAAACAAAATATGAGATTACCTCATAGCTATTTTATTTTTTCGTTATTCATCTAATTTTCGTACTTTCTTTCGAGCCTTGAGGACCACACCATATGAACCTATTGATTTTGTAAATTCGAGAAATAAATAATTAGAAAATAAAAAGAATTAATTCTGTACCTTCACCAATAACACTAAGTATTTCATACTTATCTTTGACATGACTTGGTATGTGTTTCATTGTCGAACGTTTTTTTTTCTTTAATACAATTTTAAAAAAATTAAAATCCACGATGAAATTCTTATAAATAAATAATCAACGTTATTGTATGCCTTCCTAGGCAACTATTAGCGATTCGAACACGCTAATTAGGATGTCAACGATGGTTTCATAGTCGTCTTTCTGGACGTTGTATTTGCTTACTTTTTTTATGTCGTTATTCTACTCTCAATTCGCTTTTTTTCTCTTTTTTTACAACCATTTTTTCCATACATCTCAAGTCATTTGCTATGGCGATGGAAATTAAAACAATGACTATCGAAAGAGGTCACCTATTGGCAATTTGAACAAACAATATTTACTTTTCATTCCTCACCTACGAAGAATACTCGAGAGAGAAAAACTGTGATAAAGAGAACAACTTTCGCATAAATATGTCATAGAATGAATAGTTTATTCTATGATACGAAATATATCTTACATAAGTAAATTTAACCATATAAAATTTCACTCTTACGTCATACTGATAACCTATTAGTTTAGTTGCATAAAATTAAAGCATAATTTATACAAAAGAAAAAAAAACTAATTCAAAAGCAAAAAAGTTGTGCATATTTAACATCGATAAGACAAAAGTCTTGACTCCTATGTCATAATAATTTAAATATGATAAAGAAATTGTTCCGTGAAAATTGTTTCAATCTTTTTTTCTTGCAGAAGAAGAAGAAGAAGAAGAAAAGAATTCTATACATTTCAAATATTTGACTTTTCACTACTATTGACTAATCTAAATACGTAAGATTTACTTCACTCCTTATGCCATGAAGTTTATGACATTCAAGAACGACAGTATTAAATGAAAAAGAAAATATTTATTTAAACAATCAAAAACAAACTAAGTCAAAATTCGTGGACACACTATAAATCATATTTGGTAATTTTGAACTGGTAATTTACTGATAAACACAATCTAATTCAATTCATATTCATTGACTGTGAGAAGGATAATCTCGTCATTGAATTATTTCTCAGTTTATTTAAAAGTTAAATATCAGTTCAATTAGCCAAAAATAATCTCATATTATTCATTGAAAATATATTTTAAAAACAAAAGAATCTTTCAACTATCTTGATTATGATTGATACAAAAAATACCTCTGATATATTGCTTTCTTCTTTCTTCGTGTAGCACTGTTTGTCTCGTATTGATGAAAATATTATACATATGAACAAAATATACAATAAAATAGAACAAACGACAAAATGAAAAGAATATTAACATTAAAAATCACACCCATCAATACCATCTAAATACAGTTCGAATTCTTCTCGATTACATTTTCCATCGACTGTAAATATATGCTTATGAAATGTTCCATCGAAACTTGCAGCAATAACATGACTTGGACCAGAAAATGCACATATACATGACCATTCAATAGCGACTTTAAAACTGCATAAATCTCCAAATGCTTCATTGAGCGCATGTGGTATGGCAACCATACGATTTACTTTTGGATCGCGTATACCATACAAATGAACAGTACCTTTATCACTTGATACACATAGAAAACTTGAATCGAAACTAAATGCAATACAATGAATATCAGCTGTATCAGATCCCCGTCGAAATTCAAATAACTTTTCACATAAGCCTGTTGTTGACCACACACGTATTAATGTTCCCTATTGTTTAAATTAAAGAATTTTTTTTTTAATTTTTATACTTTAAATTCCAACTTTACATACTCGTTTAGACGCAGTAGCTAATAAAGTAGCGGCATGATTAAGTGCCATAGCAGCTAATTCATTGGTGTGGGCATGAATTACACGTGGGTTATAAGACATATCATTTTCAATTCCATTCATATTCTAAATTTAAAATATTAATTCTTCTTAGCCTTCGTGCTCGTAAGGAAAATATTCAATCTATTTTGTTATATGATAAAAAGAGACCTAAATAATTATGATCTAATCATACATTCTATAGATTCTATTTCTAATTCTACAAACAAGAAAATAAGTTCAACGGTCTGAACATGTAATTTTAGATCCATTTATTCATATTTCATATTGAAATCTTCTATATTAACTACATTTATTTCAAAATAAATCTATTTATGTTCAGATTGAAATAAGCAAACAATCTTACGAATAAATTGCTGGAGGTAATAAAAAGCTTTTAAGTTGAAATCCTATGCATAAGTAGAGGATGTGTAAATAAGAAAAACACTACAAGCACATGCACGCATAACATTGTTATTTCATGAGAACCTTGTCATTCTTTTTACTGTAAGTTTCCTCCAGCAGATTACTTTTCTGGTAAATTCAAAATTTTGACCTTTTAGTCAAATTTTAGAATGTTCAGAAAAACTATTCATAAGCGTTCTTTATGTTCAACATGCGAAAAGGTTTCTCTCATTGCTATTCTGATGAAAGTTATTTTGTTGTTGACAAAAATAAAAATCAATACTTTTATGTTATACGAAAATCAAAGTGTTGTATGACAATTATACTAAGAAAATCTAAATATTGCACAAATGATTTTCATATTCTTTCTAAAACTTTTTCTAGTTTCGTATGTATGCATAAAATTTAAAAACTCAAAAGCATTTTATCACCTGGGGAGTTCCCTCGTTAGACTTTTCTTCTTCTTCTTCTAATCAATTTAATGATACATTACAGTTCGTAATAATAGTTTCATTCGAAATTTTTCAATTAAAACGAAATAAGAAAAAATTCAACTTGCAAAAAAGAAACAATGTATATCTAATCATGTGAACATAGGTCAGGGTTAATGAAAAAGAAACTTAGAAAAGTAATTGTTTGATGAATTATTTCGAACATCAATTTCATTGACCATAAGAATAAACGTGTGTCTGTACTCATATTTCATAATTGATTATAATCATTCAACTTTGAACCCTTGTTTTTTTCTCAACGAAGTAGTCTCTTCCAAGTGGAAAATTGCAGATTTTTCTATTTCTTCTGTGTTTTTGAACAATTCGTTTTCTCTCTGTCCATTGAAATAGTCTTTTGATCTTTTTCTCTCTCCCCTCCCTCTCTCTCTCTGATATTCAAGAGTGAGAAAATGCTTGACCATTGTACACTAGAGAAAGAGAAAAAAGTTCTTCTTCCACCAATAAGCTTTTTTAGCCAATCATCTTTTTTTTGCCTATGTTGCTCTTCATCTATCATCAAGAGAAAGTACGCGACACATTTGATCATATTACTCGAATACATGAAAGGCGAGATTTTCTATATGTAGACGGAAAAAAAAGGGTACGACAATAAATTCTCACTATTATGCAAACGGCTTCGTATCATCATTCATCATATGATTATAATTTATTTCCAACATTTTTACCACCAACATCGAATACATATGCATCGTATTATCCGAATCATTATAGATCTCAAACCAATGTATCAACAAAAATTGAAAAAGATGATTCGTCAAATTCTAGTATAACACCGCCTCCATCAAAATCATTATCAACATCAACACTAACAACAACAAATAATGCTCTTTCGCAAGTTCCAATTGTTCTTCAATTATCATCAAATAATACTGAACAAACTCTAATATTAACTATCGATCAATTAGCTTGTGTATGTGAAGCTTTACAACAAAGTGGTAAGATCGATAAATTAATAAAACTTTTACAATTATTACCGCAAAAAACTGCATCACCAACTGCGGCTTTAATTCATCAACATGATAGTGTTTTAAAAGCACGTGCAATTATACTTTATCATCAATCGAAATTTCGCGAATTATATTGTATATTAGAAACTCATACATTTGATATTCATCATCATACGGAATTACAACAATTATGGTACAAAGGACATTATATGGAAGCACAAAAGATCCGTGGTCGTCCATTAGGAGCTGTTGATAAATATCGTATAAGACGAAAATATCCATTACCAAAATCCATATGGGATGGTGAAGAAACAATTTATTGTTTTAAAGAAAAATCTCGTCAAGCATTAAAAGATTGTTACAAATTAAATCGTTATCCAACACCTGATGAAAAACGTTTTTTAGCAAAAAGGACTGGTCTAACATTGACACAAGTTAGTAATTGGTTTAAAAATCGTCGACAACGAGATCGTACACCACGAACGTAAGTTTAATCGCCCACTTGTCCTTTTGAACATTATCCCGATTTGGAAAATGTTAATATCTTTTTTTTTCTCTCTCTCTCTCTTTCTCTTTCTCTTTCTATTAATTCATAGACAAGATTGTCAAGATCTTCAAACATCACTATTAAATCAAGCAGCCTGTTTTGCTTCGGGTTCAGTTTATTCTCATGGTTCATTTAGTTCAAATGGAATATCATCATCAAATTTTTCATATTCAACACCAATACAAAATCATTCAACATTTTTACACTATCCATCGTAATCTATTTCTTCTAGTCATTGATGTATTGATTAAAATTTCAGTTTGCCTTTTTTTTCTTCTTTTTCTTTTTTGTTGTTCTTTAGCAGAAAAAGATGCGCTAATGAACATCATCTATTCTACGTGTCGAATAACATATAATCATCAACCTTTTTACCCAATTATCTTGTTTCATCCATTACGCATCTGATTACCGTTTTTTTTCCTCTTCTTTATTCTTTTTTGCTCTCAGCTACCCTGCTGTATTTTATTATAAGAATTTGATTTCGAATAAAGTCAGAAAGACGACACGATTATTATAAATAGATGATGTTCTATAATTGGAGTTGTTCAACTAATCAGAAAAGTCCACAGGTTATTCGATGCGATTATCATCATAGAAAATGTAAAAAGTCTGTCCCATACTCGGCTCCATTTTAAAATGAATATTATTAGCATTCGAAAGTGTGCGCCATATGACACCTATGTATATAGACATTAAAAGTCATGATACAATCTGTATACTTATGTCAATCAACTTCAAAACAATAGAAAACGATTGTGTTTATTTTTTCTTTTAAGAAATTAAATCAATTCTAAAACTCATTTTGTTATTAGAAGAATAAATTTAGTATAGATAGAAAGATTATGGTTAGAACAGTGAAAATTTTACGATAATATTTATAATATTCATTCAAATGACGAAATATTGTGAAACATAAATTAAAATATAGGGTGGATCAATATTGCAGAATGATTCATTGTTGTAGATTTGCATTTTGTTTTATATAGTTATGCATATTTTTGTGAGAAGGTGACTTTTGATTAGAAAAATTTCAATTACGAGCGAAAGTAAATAAAGCTTTTCAGAGTGGGCGCTATTTTTTTAAATTTAGAGTCGGTTCAACTATATGTATGAAGTGCTTATTGGAAACTTAAGAGTAAAAAGGCGAAAGATGAATCTTTTTCTGCTATTTAGGTGAGATTTAATTATTGCTTCTTGTTTCAGACTCATATGCTACACTGTATAAAGGTGATGCAGTTCAGAAAAAGAAATTGCAACTTGTGCCGAAGCCAATGCATTAAAGAGGGCACATCAACAACATATATTTTAATTGAATTATGGCTCTTGAAAGAAAATTTACTAGTCAATCTATTGAGAAATAAATGTGGAAACTTCGGATTTCATCCGAGAGTTATGTGTACTGCAAAAAGTGCATGGGATATGTAAGTCATTCTAGAATGCCTGAACACCAAAATTATCATGAGAAACTAGACAATTTGGTTTCTGAATTCAGTTTTTGTGCATTTTGAGACCTTTTTCAGGCGGTGTTTCGTTAGAAAGCTACGATTTAGTTCAAAACTAGTATCAGATTCGGAATCAGCGTTAAAAACTGAGTCGATTTATATATGTTGTGGATAATTCTGAGAGAAATTTTTGTTTTGAAAAATCCCTGTACTCCCCCTCAGGGATGGTATAGTCAAAAATGACAATTTTTTCGATAACTCATCCATTTCTCGACGGATCCTTCTCATTTTCGAACTCGACTGAGATATTAAAGAGATCATTATGTGTACAAAATTTCATAACAATTGGATGAGGCTTTCAAAGGTTATCGTGTTAACGGCCGGCCGGACACACTGACCGAATCTAGAGTGTACTCATTTTTTTTGAGTACACAAAAAGGAATGGTGAAGTAGCAGTGTACACTAAAAAAATGGAATTATATTACAAGTTTACTAGTTTCGTTAAAATTATTTGTTAGATGTATTTCTGAAATCGAAGAAAACTTTTGTCAATCTTGTTTTTATATCGTAGTTGAGTTCAACCTACGATTCTCCTTTGGATTGTAAAAAGCGAGTCTACTATTTAAAATTCGTAAGACTAAAGTAATTATGCTATATGTACTGATACAAAATCTCATGCCTACTCAATCTGTTTTACTACGAAGACTTCTTACTGAGTGCGATGACGAAAATATATTGTATAAATTTATCAATACTATGCAAAGGAAAAGAATCTAAATATTTGAGCTTACGCAATTGAAATCTAGACTAGTAGCTTCGTCATCGATGGCGCCAGCTGTCTCTGATCTAGTAGTATGATTATTAAGTATTGACTGCAATTTGTTTACATCGAATATTTCGAAACAAATGCTTATTCATTTTTTTCAAAATCTGATTTTGATGTAATCAATAGTGAAAATTTTACTTACTAAAAATTGAACAAAACCACCTTTAGTTTTAGCATTAAAAGGAAAAACAAGTAATGATCCATCAGTATTTGATAATTCACAAAGTCCTAAACAAAGAAGAGAACACGATTCAAAAAAGAGTGTCTCAATCAATCAATCAATCAATCATCCGGCTAACTAACTAACCTCTTGGATTATCTCGTGTATCGATCGTATGTAAAAGTCGACATTGATTAGGAAAAGAAAATATATGAATTTTACGTACAAGTACAACAAGAAGTCTATATAAAAACAAAAAACAATTTCAATTTAAGAAAATTAATAAACAATCATATAGCTGTTCAAACCTTGTTCTTGACATCCTTATAGAAACAACCGGTAAACTAAAGCAAAGTTCAAGTACATGAACTTTTCGTTCATCATCATAGACATTCACTAAAAATATAGAGTTTAAATAAATAATCAGAAAAATAAAAGAAGTCAATTTCTCGTACCAACATTCGATGATAAACCCGTGACATGATCAGCTGGGACGTATGCTATTAAATTTGTACGATAGAGCATTTCTGCATAGGTTGCACGACCAACATCTATAAATAGAAAAACAAAATAAAATATTCAAAATTTACTCAAAACAAAAACAATCTTCTTCATTTACCTAGAAAGCTTTTTTGAGCAAATGGTTCAACATTAAATATTCGAATACCATCACACGTAGCACAAATGAAACAAGCTATAGAAGACAAAATAAAAGTGAACAGTCAAATTTTCAGTCTAAATTTCTACTTGAATCCTGATTAAAACGTAAACTGAGAACGTCAGTTGTTGTCCGTGAATATCGATTAACAGACATGAAATATCTGAAATAAAAATTGGCTGTTCTATTTATTCCTGAAGACTTTATTTTTTATAATTCACAAAATTCCTTTTTTTTTCTTGTTGCCATCTATAATCACATAAAACGGAAAAAAGAGAAAAGAAAAGATAATAAAGTTGACTAAAATGAAGACAATGTACAATAACTAATATACATATATAGGCACCTATTCACATACACTGGAAGTGAGAAAAAAAGAAAAGAAAACGAGTAGCATGGAAATTGTCAAATTATTTTTTATTCAATTAACCGGTTTGAAGTTCCAATATACGCAGCACCGCAAACACCAAAATATGTTTATTGTTTGTTTTCTTATGAATCAATAGAAAAAAATGTATAATCTTTAGCATTTTCTTTGGACCAATCTATTTGAGATAGTACAATATCGACTTCACCCAATACATGATTGCCAACAGTTAATGCATTGTTCCATACACTGACGCGAAGAACACATCTAAATAGGGACAATCACAGAAAATACTTGCTTTCATTTTTCTATCTATTAAAATCTTACTTTTGAATTTCTGATAAATCCATTTCATATGTAAACTAAAAACAAAACATGAAACAAAGTCTAAGATTTTTTCGAAAATAAAACTGTTTTTACTGTATCATTAAATATTGGATTTCGTGAGTTCATAATAGTTTTTCCTTTTCGTTTCGTTGATTTACATTCATCAGGAAATAAATAACATTTACAATATGGATTTGGATCACTTCCATTGATGAGTGGCTAAAGAAATAAATCCTATGACATATTAATATCATTTTAATGCTATTCTTCTTACCAAACTATTTGCATAGCGAACCATAACAAATAATTTTCCACTATCATATTTTAATTGTACACGTATTTTTGGTTGATTATTTGGTGATGCATCATAAGATAAACGTGATGAAAACTCTGTGAAAAGAAAAAGAGCAGAATTCAAACTAATGTAATTTGCATGATTTACCATCACTAGGTTTTTCCTTCGAATCATTGACTTGTTGATCTTGTTGAATCATATGAAAGAATGTTATAACCAGATCAGACTATAAAAAAAGAAGAAGAAACATAGACGTTTTTATGAGACGAATATGTCGAATTAATCAAGGTCGGTTCTAATATTCAACGGGATTCATAGTCCTATGAAAAATCTATCGAATGATCTCCAATCTAGACTGGTACATTGCTAAATCTAACCTTGCTATTCCTTTTTCTAATTTGCCTAATAACTTACGTCAACAACTTCAAGCGTTAAACGAAATAAATTTTCCAGGAAATCATTAATATCACTAACACGTCTTTGAGCAACCATTTTATCTTCAGTTTGACGAGAAAATTTTAATTCTAAACCAATCAGCGGAAACTGTTTATTTAAGCGTTCGAAAAATTCATAAAATTCATTATATGTTCGATAATGATATGTTGTACATGAACGTTTTGTATTCTGATGATTTATCATCATGGCATCACTAATGACTTCGCGTTCAACTTTTAATTTATATAAATAATGTTTTGTTGGATGTGTTCGTTTATCATAACTGACAACATGTGCCGATTTTATTTTGCCGTCTGTAGCTATTGTATAGGTTTTAGGTATAAATGATAATGTTGTACCTATAGGCATCGTATTTGATGAACTAGATGAACTTGTTGTTTGTGCAAACGTATGTATTAAAAAGTTCAATGTTGTCCATGTTGAATTTAAACTATCAACAATAAGTCCAGTAAAATGTGCTATGCTATGCGCATAGTTTGCTGATGGCGATAAACGATCGTAAACAAATCGAACAGCATCATAATTAAGATTCAATACATCGGATGAACATAAATGAGATAAGAGTAGAAGAAGTAAACTAGAATTTTGACGTAATGTACAAAATGCATTGCAACATAAATCAACAAAACGATGCAATGCATCATTGGATGTACCAGCATGAGACATAGCGTATAACATTTGCTTTGTAAATACAAATGGAGCCCGATCACTAAATTTGATAAAGAAAAAAAAACCACATTGAAATATGACAGGTTTTGTTTAATAAAATTGAAATGCTCTAGCAAGCAAAATATTTTTATTCGAGTTCCGTAGAAAGATTATAGAACTTTTTGGCAATGATAAGATAATATTCATATTACGAATACTTTTTATCATCGCTCGATATTTTCTCTCGACGAGCGAATCAATAATCTCAAAGTATTGTGTTTAATGAAATAATTTTAAAATATATCTAATAAAAATAAAAATTGCAAAATATTCAAATATAAACAAAACGTATGTTTACATTATAATCGTCTATTCGACCTGTAATGAAATATCTGAAAATAAAAATCAGCCTTTTCAGCTGCGATTCAAGTCGATTGCTTAGATCTGAAAGCAGCATCTACAAAGCCACGCTTGGAAAAAGCTGGAAGATGTAGCGAATTTTCGGGGCTCATAAAATTATGGTATACAATATTATTTAAGCTCTTTCCTGCGAACGCTGCTGAAATTTATACATCGATTATATTTCTTAGGTTTTTCTTCTATCAATTTCTATGTATTCCAACAAACTTAATTGAAATGTAACATAACACATACCGATTAAACCATCCAAATTTTTGTGTATCTCCTAAATATTTTCCAAAATCAATATGAAATAAATGTCCTGAATGTTTCACCATAATATTATCATTGTGTCTATCACCAATTCCTAATATATAGGTGGCAACACAGTAAGCAGCGCATGAATATGATAAATTTTCTAAAGCAGTACGAAATTCTCTTTCCGTTGTATTATGTAAACGTAACCAATCATATAGAGCCGATTCACCTAATGAACCTTTAATTGTTCCTGAATGTGATTCAATTTCTCTTAATGTTTCACTTTCTGTAATCATTTCAATAAAACCACAACGTTCTTGTGTTTGTACAACATTAAATAAGCTTAAACGTAAATCAAAATCATTTGCTTGCCATATTTTGTCCATGCACGCAAATAATTGTAAGACAATTTGATCTTGCTATAAAAATAAGCATTTAAAATGAAAATTTATTTCTACAGTCCTGCTAGGATTAACGTATAAAACGCGATGTAGTTGCGAATCTCATAGAAAATCTTCTATTTGATCTGTCCTGAGAATCATCTGCAGCCTTTTTGGGAGAGTTCACGAGTAATGCCATAACAAAAGAATTCATATACTATACAGGAATTTTTCTGTATGCAGTTAGTGCTACAGTCAAGACAAATATATTATTTAGTTCATTTATGATAGTCTTCGCCTAACTTTAGTCATAGTGCATAGAAATTCAAATTTTCACTCCTATACTTCTGCTTGGCTCGTGTTTCGCAAGTTAAGTCTTTTGCTTCTCTCATTTAGACTTACTCTTAAATCATCTCCAATTTTATAAATTGCATAATATTTTTCACACGATGAATCAATTGGATTAAAGACAAGTTTGATTGGTAGAGTTAATGAATTGAAAAAAGAACATGAATTTATATCAAGACTATTTGTCACAAAATTAGATTGACATGGTAAACGACATGTTAATTTACCAGCACGAAAAAAATCCTTGTTCAAACTATTTAATTGTTCAACAAGAAGCGATCCTTTATTACTTGATTTATTTGATTTTAATTTTACACCAATACGTTTTAAATTTAAACAAAGATCATATTCATTTTGTAATTCTACACGAAAATTTTCTTCTAATACGTAAAGTAAAGATAGAAATAAATAATAATAACGTATGTAATGTAAATGTTCTGTAATCAGTAGTTGTCTCAAATGCCAATATAATTTATGTGCTAAACGATAATTAACTATTGCTTGTTGAAGTAAATATTCAATAATTATTGATGAATGTGTATAATCAAATTTAATTATTTGTAATAGTTGTGGCAAATAAATTAGAAGATCTTGAGATGTTAAACATGATATTAACGAGCTATATGCAAATGAACGTACATGCATATCAGGAAAAGCAGGTAGTAATAGTTCAAATGATTCAATTTCATCTATTGTACGATCACGAGTTACTTCATTGAGAAGTGCATAGATATCGATTAGACTTGGATAATCCCAAATCGAACGAGATTTAAGTAATTTTGGTAGAGCATACGATTTATGAATAATAAAATGGCGATGAGACCAAAGAAAATGACATTCTTCTTCGGAGAATTCACGTTCTAAACAAATTTTTTAATTAAGTTCTCATGGAAAATAAACATTAGACTATGATAAACAAAATGAAGTTGAGTTTCATTTGATTCGTTTATCAACACAATTAAATGTTGTAGTACAAGATTTTAGTAAGAAGGACACATAGTCTAATTATTCATAGCTGTCATCAACTATTTACCATAGTAGTTTTATAGTAGACCAAAATATTCTGAATGATAATGCTTCGTAAAAAAAGAGATCACGATCAACTACGATAAATAGAAGAACTCAAAATATGTATTCTGAATCGATAGATTGTTTAGTTATCAAGTAATCGTAATGTTAACTATTATTTTGTACTAGTGAAAAAAAAACGTTTCTATTCTATCGACTGATAAAATACAAAATCTCCACAGAGTAGTAAAATCTCAAAATTGGTTATATGAATATAATGTAACAGCTTTGTAATAACCTTGTGTTTTATATCTTGTGCATTTCAAATTGTTTAAATTAAATTTTGTGATATGAGTCAGCTATTCACCAGACTAGAATCATTTTTACTATACAAGTTGGTTTAACTATAGTCATGAAATCTCTCTCTGAATCGAAAACAGTCGAAACTTTTTCATTTCTACTATCTTGTGATGTTGTTCAATTAAATGTAATAAACTACAACATTCTATTAAACAATAGTTCTTTCACTCATTACTGTTCGGACAAGGAAAATCTTAATCTTTTTTTTTCATACCTTCATCAGAGATATTTAATGAGAATTGTTGTCTTCGATTATCATTTGTTGTCATAGCACTATGATCAACTAATAATAAATTTGGACATTTAAGTAGTCGAGATAAGTTTTCTTGTTTTTCGCGGCTTATCTCAGTGAAATTTCCGGGATGTTTATCATCTCTAGGTTGAACATCTGGCCAAACAAATGATTGCTCAAGAAATGACACACTTAATATTGGACAGTTACGATCAAAAACATTTCTTAATGAATAAAAGCCCGTACGATTGTTTGTTGTTGAATCAAATATTCCTAAATAACGTTCGCCGGTTATAAGATAATGTTCATCATTAAATATTGCTTGTGAACACCAGCCAATAAGATACATTGGAGTTCCATCGAAAATTTCATGTGGTGATGATGAATCAGTCTCATCAAGATAACTTGCATAAATTTCAAATAAAATAAGTACTTCACGTTGTAATTCACAAAGACGAGCATCATCAAACGAAAGCCATTGATTAAAACGAATCTGAGGTTTAAGTGCAACATATTCAGAATGATAATGATTACGTACGAATGACATTGATTGAGTCATCTGTCGTGCTTTCGTTTGATTTCCATAACACAGTCGAGCAATAATGCGAACTGATTTTATATTCGATATGGACGGTAAAGAAAATAGAGTATCGATATAAACTTGAAATGTATCAGGTGATTCATTGATTGGACGCGGACTTTGAGTTTGTTTTGTTGGCTGCAAAAAAAATAACGAATAGTTATTATTGAAGTCTCCTTCATTTAATTCAAATAGAAAACTAATAATTTTGATGTTAGATATCGTTGCAAACAATGTATTGAATGCTAGTGCAGAAGTTAAGTGGGGTCTGGGAATGTTCTCTCGTTAAATCATAGATGTCTTCTTTATGTAATAAGCGCGTCAATATCAATGATTACTCTTAAATATAACCTACGATGCAAAAGTATTCGTACAAATGTTTGAGATTATTACAGAGCGAGGATGAATCATAGAAATTGAATTCACATGTCTTCTGGTAGAGTGAAAAGAGATCTTTTAAACGATATATGATTTATTCACTCTTAAATACAACGAAGACTGATGCACCAAAAATATGGCGGACTTGTAAAATGAATGGTTACCGGATGTACCAAAAGGTTTTTCGACGTTTTTATTTCCCATATATATCAGCCTTCTAAAATAATAAAATCTTGATTTCATTGAAAAATACGCCGCGAAAAGCTCTACAAAAAATGTATACAGAAATCCATATTAAATGGGTCTCATGATGTTTTCCATATTCAATATGAGTAAAATACACGATAGTATAATATCCTAACATAATAAAAATGTTTGGAAGACTTTTTCGTTTTGCATACATCTCAGCTTGAGAAAATGATAACAGCTCGATTTGTTTTTGAAAGATGCGCCATGAAAAGCTCTACATAAGCTGTATGAACATGGCTCTATTGCCAAACAAAAAGCGTCTACCCAACATTTTTATTATGCTGAACATCCTGGGACATTTGCCTACCGTGTGAGGTGTTCATATTGATTATGGAAGGCAGCAGGAGAACCGGTTAACAGAGATTTTCATCACGCATCGTTAAAAAAAACATAAGGATTTTATCATGTTCTATTGCCGAGATATATGCGAAAAAATAAAACTGTCGTAGAAGTTTTTGTACACCTGGTAACCATTCATTTTACAAGCCCCCATATTTTTTTTATGCATCAGCCTTAGTTTTATTTATGAGTGAATAAATCATATATCGTTTAAAAGAGCTCTTTTCACTCTACCAGAAGACATGTGAATTCAATTTCTATGATTCATCCTCGCTCTGTAATAATCTCAAACATTTGTACGGATACTTTTGCATCGTAGGTTATATCCTAATTATGGATAAAGTATTTTTGCCATTATCAATTTTATGAATTTACTATCAACTTTCTTATGTATTATAAGAAATTTATTCTCAATTTTTCTTATTAAATAGTCTTCTCGTTCAATTTGACTATCGATTATTGATTATGAAAGCTTCCTTTACTTCGCATTAAAATATTAACTAATTTTTAGCCGATATTTTATCATTTTGTTTTCAATGTTAAAAATAGGATATGTATGCATACTTCATGTGCCAATTGTTCTATATCAATGGATATATTTTGATCATTGTAAAGCTCAACTTCATAAGGTATCAAATATGCATGACAATAAGTTTTTACATAACCAATAATTATAACAAGTGAATCATAAAGTAATCGTGTTAATTGTTCATGCATTTCAATTGATATTTGTTCTAGATGCTCATTGTGTGATTTTCTTATTAATTGATCAGCAAACTGTTTCAATTCACGTTCTTTATCACTGATTAAAGAAGATTGTATAGATGAACATGTAATTTGAGTATTTTTTATAAAACTTATTAATTCAGTTATGATTTTAATTTGTTCACTTATTGATAATGCAGGTTGATGAAATGAAACAAGACGATTAAAACGTTGTTCGACTTGTACAAGTATTAAATTCATATCTTTTCGAAATTCCTCTAACCATCGAGGATCCGACGCAAGAAATGTAGCATTGGATGAATGTGCTATATGAGCTTGATGAGAATATGTTGCTTGTTTGTTTGCATTTAATGATTTTGTTGAACGAAGTGTAGCTGATTTGTTCAATGATCTAAAGTATGACACGGATTAATTACAAAATCTGATTGTATCATCTCATTTTGGAAATGAGAACAAAGTTGTTGTTTTTATGCAGAGCGACTTAAAAGAGAAAGTTTTCTTTGAAAATAATCTAGGAATTAAATAGTCAATGGTAGAACTTAATTCGTACTTTGATTACTTAATTCATATTAATATGGTTGCAAATGAATTAATCAAAATACAGTTAACGTAATTGCTAACTGAAAAACTAAATGTTTCTGGAGTTTTCTTCTTGAGTTCAACTAACATGAATGCATATGTAATTGATAGATGTTTAAGAAACATACCGATGTTTTTTGTCTGTTGGCATTCCATTAGATCTGTCCAATGATGATGTTAATGTATAATGTGTTTTTTCTTGTTGGTCTAAACAAAATTGTTCAAAACTGATATCATTTGAATTTTGTTGTCTCTGAAACCCATAAGTTGGCTTTTGTACAAGTACAAATTGTAATTCTTTTAATGAATTAAGACAATTATAAACATATTCAATATCACATAGAACATCTTCGTTACGTAAATATTCTTCGCGAGAACGTAATTTAAGTACTGATTGATCATAATCGAATGGTGTTATTTCAAGTAATTGATATAAAATATGTGCTACTGTTGATTGTAAACTTATTTTTCTTAAACATATAGGTTCTTTTGCACCATCAACAAAGATATATAACGTGACGGGCAGCTGTTTTTGTTCTATATGTTGTGGAGTTAAACGTTGCACACGTTTACAATAAAATATTTCATCAGTTAATGTCTAATAATAAGAAAACAAATTATTTTTAATTTAAATCTTTCATTCTAGATTTTGTTTTCTTATTGACTCTCGTTTTGTTCTAAAATAACATGTATTTAGTGCATGATATTTGTCCTTCATTCAGAAATCTCGAAATAAGAATACTATTTAAATTAATATTATATTATTTTTATTCAAAAATAATGATTAACTGTTATCTTAGTCAATATTGATCAAACGTCTTATAATAGATGCTTTCGGCTTTTTTTTATGGTATCTCAATAGAAACTCAATATAATACAGTAGAATTTTTTGAAAATAAATCTAGGTAATAATTATTGGTTGATTTCTTTCGGATGGTTTTAGTGTTTTTTATCTAGATACGGAAAAGAATGACTTTTTCTGAAGTGTAAGTATTAAATCTTTTACCGTCAATGTAAACAAAACAATTTGTTGGGCTAATAGTACGTATTTCGATCCAGTCGCATGCAAATATAACAAAAATCGTACTCGAATGTGAATCTTTATGCCTACTTGTCCAGCTCTATTATTTCGATTGTGACTTATAAGAATCGGCAAAGCAACGCTCAAGGTCGAAAGTTCTTTTTAGAAGAAAAATTACATTTCTCTTCAATCATAGACAAAACAAGGTCATGAATTATATTTATGATTAATGATGACCGATATGATTATTGTCATGCATTTGTATAATGATAGCATATTTATGAGTATTGTTGAAGGGTAGTTAAAGTAGATAAAATATCAAATGTTAAATGTATGCAATGATTCAGAACGATATTTATACCTGATTTGTTTGACTTTCATTACGAATACGTTGAACAAGTTGACTGAATGGTTTTATTTCAGGAAATATTGTTAATTTTAAACGTAATTTAATTGGATATGGATATGAAAGTGTTGTTGTTGATGTTACTATGCGTAGTTTTGATGACGATAGTGTTGGACTTTCGCTACTTGGTGTAACAAAAGGTGGTGTAATCGTAGTTGTCGTACCAGCTTCATTTAATTTCGATGGCCATGAATGAGGTCGATCGATTTGTTTGAATGGATCAAATAATTCAAAAACATTAGCAGATAATAACGAAGGTGATGCCGGATCTAAACCCATATCAATTAAATTGGGCTCTCCACTATTTGCTTGATTAGATGCAGAACCTTTCACTAAAATAATATGAAGAAACAGTTTACCTATGAAAATAAAAAATAAAGCCTACTATTATTTATTGTATTTTTTGAATTTTGACTTTTGGGTTCATTTTGTTTCATGTTAAACGTACTAAAAAAGTTGTTATCAAGTATTTCTTGTTCTGCAGGTTTGAATTCAATATTTTTCCTTAATAGAAGCGGTGCTGATGGTGGCAAAGGTAATGAAGGAGGTCTTGGAAAACCAAGCATATTCGATGGAGGAAAACGAGGCTGAATCACAAATGTTGGCGTATGAAATTGATTTGGTGATGGTGATGTTGATGTTGGAGTTGTTGTAAGGGATGCAGATTTATGTAATTGATTTTGTACATTTAGACAAGGTGATACAGGTAGATTCAAACGTGGTATCGCTGATAAACGAGGATCACAATTATTTGACGATAGACAACCTGATGATGTCATCGCTGTATTTGAAATAAATAAAAGAGAAAAAATTAAAGAAAGATCTATAAAAATGGCAATATGAAGAGAAAAAAACAAGTTCAAGTACTTGACGAGTCGTTTTTTTAAGTAAATAAAATCTTTTTTTCTTTTTATATTTACTTACTTATGATGTCACAGTGCAGTTTCTTTTGCAAATATTCAAACTCAATATTTTTATATTTTGCCTGTATAACTACAATATCGAACCATACCCATATTATTGCAGTTTTGTACAATAAACAGCTGACAGGTGTAAATAAACTACGAGGGAAAAAAACACGTAAATCAATGTGTCAGGTAATATTTTTGTCTTGAGAATCAAATGACTTAGTATATGAGAACAAGATAAGAACGCAAAAACGAACGTTTTCTTTTATCTTTTGCTAAAGAATTTTGCAAGGAGAGAACAAATATACAGAGACAAAGAAAGATCATCTGATTTTTGTGCATTATTCGCGGGATTGCAATCAGATGATGATCATATACAAATGACGGCATGTATGCAAAAAAAAAAGAATGATAAAGGAAGAAGAAAAGAAAAACTATTTTTTAATGGACATGAAGCACGACCGAATGACAAGCAGATAAGATATAGATGGCGTTATTTAAGGAAATAAAACTATTCATTTAGTAGATGACTTTTATAAAGATTCTCAAGCGTGAGATCAAGACATTCGCTATTTAAAATAGACTCAATCTTTCAATAGAATATGTCTCGTGTCATCATAGACTAAAGATCGAAGTAGAATGTTAACTGATAAGTAAACGTCTGCCTCTGCTGTTCTAATAGAAATTTACACATATTCAATGTATAGAATGTTACCTAAAATTAACATTTTACTGAAATGACATGTTACAATATAACGATGAAATAACAAAAACAATCAAGTAATCCGGCTATTATTTTTCTTTCTAGCTTTATCGATCATATTTTTTTTACTATCGAAAAAAAAAGTTCTCCCATTATTGACATAAGATATTTTTTCAAAAGAAAACAAGAAAAAGTCATGATGCAAAAACAAAAGAGAAGAATGAAAATGCTAACAGAACTGATAAGTGTGTTGATTGAGTGTAGAATTCATTTCAGTAATAGTAGTTGCATATAATTTATCATCATCAGAATAAATTGTTATCAAATGCGCNTATACTCATCAGAAGAAATATTCCAATATATATACATATATATAGGCAGTGGCGGCGGAACCATTAGGCCTGGGTAGGCCCAAGCCTACCCTAGATTGGCGTGGGGTAGGCTCTAGTCTAACATAGATTCGAGGAGATTAGGTTTAGGCAAATTTCAAATAGGGCACACCAAGGACTTGATAGACTCGGTAAAATATAAAAATTTTCTACTAATGTTTACTTTCATATTTTTTCGGCCAATGACACATTCTTAGATTGTCGGTTCATATTTCAGCTACTTATAACTATTCTTCAATGGCATATTTTTTTGTAAATTTCATTGGCGGATAATAGGTTAACATCGAATTCTTTATTCTTGGTATAAGACAGTTGAATTTATTTTTCCAAAATTTTATTTAAATAATTTTTGAACTTTATCCCTGCCATAAAAACCAGATAAGTTTTAAGTTTTTCCCGGTTTCCACTACATTGCTAAATACTTGAAAACTATTACTCCTTTCCTATCGTGATACCGGATAAACAAAAACAGGGTTTATCTTTCTTTCACAATAAAACGCGAAGCTCACTAGTTTTAAAGGCAGTTCATCTTTTATTGAAATTCTATTTAAAAATTCAAATAATCCTAACAGTGACTTAGGATTGTGAGCAGAAATGTGATTATTAAAACCATAAAAATATCGCTATGAACTTGATCCAGCATTTTTACCGATGTTATTTTAAAAAATCAAGAGAGGAAAACGTTTTAGCTACGAAATAGTTCTTTTTCTTGTCAGATTATTTTTTCTAGTGCCTTTTTTCAATAATCCTTTTCAGTTACTTGGTTAGTTTCTATGGTCTCGGGTGCAATCATGCATTAGATAGTTATCACGTTTATAAATAATCAAAATCTAGGCAGAAACTCAATAACGATCTTCATTGTGTAAAAAGAAGTATGAGAATACTTTTCAACTCGTTCACAACCATAAATGCAAAAGTAGGACTGGAATCAGATTGAAATAAATTAAGAATTTCTTATAATAATGAGCTTTTAATCTATTTTCAAACGGTTCTCTCAAAAAACAACCTAAAAAATTGAAATTTCATGGATTACACGATTGACACTGACTACAATCGATGAAGACTTCATAAAAGTTAGAGTGTAACTGGTGCCAACTACGGTAAAAGTTTTCATTTATCATAAAGAAGAAAATTTAAAACCTTATGATAATAATCAAATTTGAATCCTGTACTTTGACATGGACACACATCATTTTGCTAAAAATGTGAGCCTACTCTAGACTGAGATCGTTCCACCGCCTCTGTATATAGGATATCTGAACTCATATTGATTAGACTAACAAACCCTAAATTAATTGTTTCACATGAACTTTTCAACCGAAATCATCATTGTTTCAGTGAAACTTTGACCTATTGTAATATATATATATATATATATATATACAAAACAAATCGAATTTCAATGTGAAATGTCAATAATATTACGTTGAATGATTCATAAAATTTCTGAAAATTTTCAGGCGATATATATTGTTTTTTGTCTCATCGAGATATCGAATTTTCATGTAGACTATTGTGTATCTGATACTCTTAGCAAAGGATTCTACGTTTCTTTTGAAATTCGATACTCTAAAAACAGAACATCCTTGTCGGCTGAAATTTACTCCATATTTTACAACCTATGTGATACGTGTATAGGCAGTGTCACACCAATATTTAGTGTACAGTTTAATGTGCACAAAAAAGAGCTCAGTAATAGATTCTGACTCAGACTCGAAAGTTCAATGAAACGATGTTGTTTTAGTTTTATCAATCTCATATAGAGAGTCCACGTATAGATAGTTCTGTCGTCAATTAACTTACAAAGACCTTCATTCATTTTCATTCGTAATCAAAAAAAACAATCTTTTTTCCTGTTATTACCTTTCATCACTAGTAAACGTGTTCGTGATTTACTGGATACTTCATATTCAGCAGAATATGTTCAATTTTATTTGCAGTATTAACACCTGAAAATATACTACTTAATCCTACACAGTATCCATTTTCTCTCTATCCTATTCAAATTCTCTTATTATTGAATATGTCAAATAGATTTTAATGAAATGAACTCATCAATGTACTTTTATGTAAATTCAACATCCTACCAATTGTATACGTAATTAATTTAAAAGGATATTCTTTAACCTAGAACAATGCACACACACATACACACCGATATGATTAGCTATTGTTACATCTTTTCCGTGGTTGTCTTAATATCGCTACTAGAGACAAAAGAAAAAAAAACGGCATGTACATAATTGTAATATAATGAGTTTCAATATATCTGAAGAAATCTTTTTAACAATCACTAAAATTCTGCATCTGAATGATTATGGTTTCAAAGAAGTGGAAGTCAATAAACTGATTTCTCTATGAAATTTAATCAGGGACTAACCCGTTACTAACAATCATCAAAATGCATAGACTTCAATTATTTTGCTCACAAGAAACTACGTGAAATGGTATCAGACGAATGAATTACAACGCTATCGTACTGATTCGAAATACTGACAAAAAGGTTATTTTACTGAGGAATGTGATACGATAAAGATAAAAAAAACAACCTTGATAGACACTATTACTGTGGTCGAAATCCATGAGAATCAATTAAAAACTATAAAAAAAATACTTTAATGTGCATCAAAGCAATTTTTTGAATGCGATTATTTTTCAAAAATCTATCAAACCACAATCGAAAAGTCTAGACAAATGATAATCGTTTTACGATCATCAAACTTTGTCCACGATCCGATCGGTTTATTTCTTATCTGTTACTTTTCATTGATTTCCAGTCTGAGCAATTTTATAGTGACTTTTTAATCTACGAATTTATTATAACTTCATTTGATTGAAAAGAGAATAGTAACTATAATGTCTGCTGATAGAACTAAGAATCTTTGGTACATTTTCAAACTGCCTAAGGCAACTCTATTAACTTCCGATATGTAAATGACAAGAATAGCAACCATTCATATATTCAAAATTTATTTTTAGATCTTACCTATTCAGTATCTTAGTATTTATAAAAGAATAAAATGATGTTGCTTTTGGTTTGTACGTAGTAATGAGGCCTTATTAAAACAACTTGATCTGAAAACAAAATCATAAAGAGTGATTCAGAATAACTCGCGATANTGACGTTATGTCATCAGAGAATATTATACTACCATAAAGTTGCAATTCACTCATAAATGTAAGAACAAATGCCACGAAAAATTTTCTATACTTTATATATTTAAACAGTCTTCTTCTTATAATCAAGTATAGTCAGTGTTGTTGCATAAAAAGGATACTTTCGATGTATTTTATTATCAAAGAAAAAACAATAGAAACATATCTAACCGAAATCAAACATAAAATTTGTAAAAAAAAACTGCCTTTTTTGTATTCACCAAATATACATAACTTTTTTTCGGTCGATGTACTATTTCAAATTTATCGAGCACACCTAATCAATTTTTGGCTTGACAGTGCTCAAAAACGATGAAAATTCATCTCAGTTATTGACCTTTGCTCTTTTGTAGTGATATCCAGCTAATTCTGACTCATATTAGTATGTCTCAAAATTATTTTCATACTCGGCTTGTAGTTTAATACTAGGAAAGAATCTGAATAGACGATATAAATTATATTCACGACGTAGAAATTTTGAGAACTATATACGAAACACTAATTCTTTTTTTACACTACATTAATAATGTTTCCAAACTATACAAATAAATTTGCGAGAGTTTTGATAAAAATTCTTTGCACATGAATTCGAAATTGTAATTATAACAACCAATGAAAATTATTGTAGGGAAAGCGCCATCTCATCTTTTTGAAAACAATGGCAAATAATAATCAACTCTTAAAGAGCTCGTAAATTATCGTTTTATAACATGAAAAAAGTAAAAGGGAATGAATATCTCATTTCATATATTTCTCTTTCTCGTTCAATAATTCAATCATATGATTGGTTAGTGAACATGAGACAAAGACACAAGTGTATATACCCCCTCCCTCCAGAAAAGAAATAATCTAATGCACAGCCATTTTTGTTTCTCATACAACCATTCTTCCGAATAAATCATATTGTTATTTATTTCCCATAAAGCAAAAAAACAACACTATTCGTTTTTTCCATCTATTTTAGGATCTTATCCTTGCTTTCCCATTCATATATATTCAAGCTCCCTCTTGATTAGCACAGTCATGTTGGCAGTCGCATCACTCAAGCGTTCGTTAGAATTTGATCCAGTTGAACAAGGTGTTAAACGAAAACGAGCTGAAATGAAATTATCACCACCATCATCACCATCGTCATCTTCATCAACCACAACAACATTTCCGATGAATACTAACCCATTATCTCCATCAAAGCAGCAGCAACAACAACAACAACAACAGCAACAACAATCTATATTTACTTCATCACCCAATAAAAATCAATCGTTAGTATTTAAAAAACCTTGTTCGCTTACAGCTTTAACATCATCATCGTCACCGACGACTGATGATATTCCAATGTTGACGTATACACAAACTGCTCAAATGTGTGCACGTCTTTTACGTGAACAAGATCGATCTATTCGCGAACAGTATGAACAACTTCTATCAACAAAACTTACAGAACAATATGATACATTTGTAAGATACACTCACGATAGTGTTCATAAAGATCAATCTAAACGACAACAACATCGACTTTTTCATTTCGGTCAACAGCAAGAAAAAAATAACACATCAACCGTTGCCTTTTCATATGTTTCATGAACGTCGATGCGAAAATTTTTTAATTTGGTTTTTCTTTCTCACGCACACACATTATACATACGATATTCTCGTTTTTTTTTGTTTTTTGCTCTCGATGTACTCTGTTTCTTCTCTTATATGAAAGTGCGTTAAATAATTTCGCCATATGTTATAGTTAAGGAAAAGCATCTAACCCTAGTTTTCTTCATTACTTTCTATGTGTGAGCGGTTTTTTTTTGTAAGAAAACATTAAAAAAATATGCGAACATGAACTGCATATTTCATTTAGAAAATATCGAAGTGCACAATTTGCAGCACATATTCAATATTAATGTCTTAGCAGCAAAACGAATTCAATACGGTCACTCAAGAATACGACCGGTTTCCGTCAGAATTGCATTTGTTAGGTTTTCGATGAATATTGACTCTAGCATAATATTATGAAATATGAATAACTTTATGTTTATTCATCTGTGTGCTTGAACAAACACAAACTATAGAATAGATAACAAATGCAAAGTATTGTTTTTTTTTCTACATCCATGGCAACAATGGATATTGCGCGTACCATTGGAAAATGAATGCGCAATAGAAGAAATAGTGGTAGCACACTATTTTTATTGAATTAATAAGATGGAAACTTCAATTGTTTCTATAGCCACGCTTAGATATTGTTTGACACACACACATACCCTCTAAAAACTTCAAGTAGATTGCTATTATTTTTCTCAGTTATAAGAGTTGCCATACTCGCCAGCGAATTTATTTCTGTCGTTCGCTTATCTCAATTTATACTACGTCTCATCAAATACTATCCGAATGTAAGTACATACTTTCGTTATACTCTTTGAAAGTCCTTGTATTATCCTAGATAACTAAGCAAGCAAGCATATTATCGCTTATCTACTACTTTTATAGATTGACAATTCTTAAAGTACTTTTTTTGTGAATGGAAAAGCAAAACCTTTTGTGCTCATGAAATACGTTACTCAACATTTATTTTGCAATGGCATACACGACTTTCATTCTAAAATGCATTAGAATATTTGCTTTAAATTACTTGTACGAACTTCAAAGTCTTTCTGTTTTACTAAGAATCCCTTTGGTAGTGGCCGTTGAAATTCATCACATATTTACTTGATGCTATTGCTTTTCTAATATATCAATATGGTTTCAACATGTAGACAAGCGATTCTTATCGAAATTTAATGCTGTTTGCTATATGTTTTTATCTAATCCAAATATAGACACTCGATGCCATAGATTCGTTTCTTTATAGACTAGAAATAGGAATGATGATTTTCGTCAAAGCAAATAATATATTCACGCAAAAAGGAAATGAATGGATGGATTTCGTTGTATCTAATGTCACATTCTTTTTACCGAGAAAATACTTGAAAAATAATTTCATTTGAGTTTATAGACCAAAAAAAAAGAGTATCTTCTCACTTCAATGATAAAATACGCAGTTTTTTCGTCATACAATATCCATAAATACATACGTTAGCTATAAGATCTGTTATAATCGCTAGTGTATACATGTCTAGAAGCTAATCTAATGGACAAATCAAACGTAATCCAATTGTCAATCAGTAACTTTTGTTTCAAGTCATTTATAAAAGACCTTTTCACTTCAATGAATATATAATTATATGTCTACTAACTAGTATTCTCTATGGAGAATAGAATAAAGAAAAATATAAATGAATTACGACGACACAGAAACTTGTTCAATAACGATAGCACGCAATGTATACAGTGACAAGTATTTTATACAACAACACTCATGTTTAGAATAATTGAATGATAATATTGCTCCAGTTATTTTTCTGGTTGATTTTCTAAAATTTCTATGATCTATTTGTTTAGATTGGATTGATGGTGCTCTTATATGAGGGCGGGGGGAATACATAAGTTTAATTCAGTATTATAAACAAATGATCGTGAATTTGTCTATGATAATTATCTGTTGAAAAAAAAGCTTGTTTCTTATTATGGACGAAATTACAAAACAAAAAAAGAAGAAAACTACAATTAAAAATATATAAACAAATTCCTAGAAAGTTTACAGTAAAACTAATCGAGTTCTATACTCTGTTATTTCTCAGAAGCAAAAAAAAATAGTATGCTCCATGTCATATCCAGAACGAACTAAAAATATAATTGTCTTTACTATATAATCATGAAATATCTATAAAAGAAAAATTTCATTCAGAATAACTAACGATGGCCAATTTGATTTCGAATAATCTTAATTGAATTTATAATGATCACTTGATGAAGCAGAATTTCCATGTAAAATTACACTGATAAATAAGTTTAGTGATCTATAGAATATGTTGAAGGCTACAGATGAAAAGAATGTTTTTTTCCTTGTCAGAATATCAAATACTTTCAAGTAGATTCGATTGCTTACATTAATGCCTGCGACACATGACTATCTTCTTTTTGAACTTTAACACCTTTACAAAAGGGTATTCTCTTCAGATGAGATCTTGAAGATATTCGATGAACTGTTTGACCTCTATGCGCACAAAACTCTGTTATTTTGCCTTGATAGTTTCTATTTCAATATATATACGTCGGAGATACAACAATAACAAGAAAAGATACTAACACATCTCTTAATGTTAAATATCGGTTCAACCGACAAACTATCTGCTACGTTGATTTCTTCATATTTTCATATAAAAAAAATCTAATTTTTTTGGTATGTTTTTATTGTTTTGAAAACGAAAACAAAACCTTTCCATTTTTCCCTTTCGTCGTCGCCTATCATTAAAGATAGAAAAAGTATGATGTGTGACTTGTTTTTTATGCACTATCATCATTTTATTTCTCTCATCAACGAAAGAAATATCTTGTTCAATCAATGTGTATATTACGCACGCGCACAAAAGAGAAAAAGAAAAAACAGACGAACACAGAAATAATTTTTTCCTAATTTTTTTAGTTACTTTTTTTTCGTGTATGATCATCTATATTGTTATTCGAATAACAAAGAAAACATCAAGATACAGTTTTCTCGATATTCATCTGTTCGAACAACAAACACTAGATAATGACTACACATACACACCAACAAACAGACATAAAAAAAAGAAAGAAAAAAGAGAAGACCATGAATGAATGAGAAAGAGAATGAATGAAACAACAACCAAACAAAACAAACCAAAATAGTAGGTGGGAAAACACGAGAAACAAATATACACACGCGCACGTGCGCATACACATTAAAGGGATACAAGCCCATGATGATGATAAAAATCAGAGAAACACAAACATATATATGTATATATATATATATATCAAGAATCGGATGTAGTCACCGGTGTTGATGATGTGAATTTATGGGTCTTCGTTGGGGGATGTTTACGATGAAGCTGAACTAATTGTACAAGACCACATGATGATGGTGTTTGTTTTGTTGGTGTTGTTGATGATGATGTTGGTGGTGGAGGTGTAGAAGGAATCACATATGACGGATGATGTGAAGGAAAAACGGGTGTTGTTGGAGAAAGAACATATGTTGACGACGATTTACTGAAGAATTGTTGTTGCTGATACTGTTCGTCGACGTGTTCCTGTTGTGAAGTATCCATATCGTTGTTATTTAGCGTCGATGAAGGTGGTGTCGGCGGTGTTGATATTAACATCATCGGTGGTGATGTAGATATGGAATTTGATGATGTTAATGGAGATGGTGACGATGGTGACGGTGGTTGGGGTTCGCTTAATGTATATAAAGCTTGATTAACACGACGTGATGAACATGAATATGGATGATCAAGTTCAATAGAAAATGATGGTCGATGTTTACCGGCAGTATTCAATGATACAGTATCGTTTAAATAAATCGACGAATTAGAAGATGATTTCGATTGGAAATGTTGTGCTAATGACATCGTATGATCTTTAACGGTTAAATGTGAATGAAGACGATAGGATTCTTTAAGTGATGGTCGAGATGAAAGACGCCATAACACGGGTCTAATTGTATCAATGAAGCAACGAAGAAAATGTCAATTATAATATTCAAAAGAGCTATAAACATACTTTTGATTTAATACATACTTGTCTGTGATATGTGATGACAGAAATTTATCATCCGTTAAATCTTTATTCTCCTGTTCAATGTGACGATCATAGAGAAGCCTGTAAAAAAAGGAAGCAATCATTTATTTGCTTTTTTTGAAACAAAAACAAAAATAAACTACAACGAGTTTTGTTATATGTACCTTCCACCTCGTCCTACGCGTACACGTCGTTTGCCAAGATGACCTCGTTCAGAACAAGCCACAAAATAAAACGATGAAAACGTTGAACGTCTAGGTAGAACATGCTGTTGTTGATCTTGATCAATTGGCTATTTCAAAAGTAAAATCTCAGAATTAGTCAATAAATCCATAAAATAATCATACTCTTAGATATCTACATCCAGCTTTAGGCCGGAATTGCCAAGGATCAGCAGATTCTTCATCATCAATACTCGTTCCAATTCCATCAAATGAATTATTTATATTCTCATTTGAATTAGATAATATGGATGAACCATCTTGCAAAATAACACGACGATTTGTGTTACTATCAAGCTCCTAAACAAATATATTTTTTATTATTGATTATATTTTTTTATCAATTCTTTAAATTCAATTTTACCTCTTTCTGCTGCATTTTTTTTGCTGCTTCAAGAAGTTGAGCTTTTAGCAAGATTGCACCACCTGGTGTATTTTCTGTCAAGGACCATAAATCTGCTAGTGGAAGATTTCGATGGTTTTTGCCTTGTTTAACTGTCCCTGTTAGAGAATTTTTTGAACGTCGTTTACCAGGTTGTTGTTGTTGTTGTTGTAATTGAGATGAAAATACGTGTCCTGGTGAAAGTCGTTCGAGTATAGATTGTGGCAATGCCAAGTTATGTACAATAGGAGATGGTAATGTAGTTGGTGATGACAACAATTGTGTTAATTTATCCGTCTAAAAAGAATAACGATAAATAATCCTTTCAATAGTGAAGATTAAGCTGCTAACTTACATGATTCAATTTTTTCAAAAGTTTTTTCGACGATAAACTATTATTAGTATTATTATTATTATTATTTATCGAAGAATCAGATGCTTTAAACCGTTTAAATTTCGGCTGTAAAGAATCATTCGAATCATTGGATAATGATCTTGATTGTATAGGCGTTTGAAGGAGACTAGCTAATGTTGATGATGACAATTGAGTCTTTTTATGATTTTCAATGCGCATCAATTGTGTCAACAATTGTTGATGTTGTGCAGCTGTTAAACTACTACTACTGTTCAACAATGAAGATGTTTTTAAACTGGAACGATGTTGATGATGATGAGAATGTCGATCGTGATTTGTCGGTTGTGTGATAGATGAGTTAGTCGTCGATGCTTCGTCGTCGGGCTTCGATTCACATCTGGACGAGTATATAGAATAGAAAGGTAGACAACACACAGAGCTCATTAAACGAGACTCTCCGGTTGCCACCGGAAGATGTGCAGGTTGCGTACCGTGCTTTAAAAATTGAAAGTGCACATTCCAACAAAGATGCTTTGGTTGCTTCCCGAACTTTGATCATACTTGTGAGTTTGCTACAATTAAAAAGAAGAGAACTCAATCTCTATGTTGAATACAATTTCGATTAAACATACACGACGGCTTCAAAATTGGAACGCAACTTGAGCATAGACAAATATGCCTGCTCATCGTTTTTACGATTCTTTTAAAAGAAACAAACAAAATCGCTATTACAATATTTGATAGTTTGAATAATTAATTTCCTACTTTTCTTGTGGTCATTTTTTCCACTCTTCGTCTAAATGCCACATAAGGATGGTGTTTGCCTTTTTCTTCTTTAATATCACGTTCTGTCAGCAATCTTGGTTTCAATCGTTTATCCTAATTAATTTTGGTAAAAAGGAAAGAAAAACGAAAAAAAACTAAAATAATGCCATGAACTTATATATGTGACTCTATTAATCAATAGGAGCAACGAGCTCTTTAAATCAAAAAAATAGTTAATATATAAGACCTTTTATAGTGAAATAAAAAATCTAATATATTAAAATCTATTTTTTTAAAAGAAAAATTCAATTTAAAAAAATGTACCCGTGTTGCTCGACGTTTATGCCAAAAGTCATAAACCGTTTTCAAATATATTTCATCAATATTGGAAAGTAATGTACGTGCTTCATCGTATGAAATAAGTGTTCGTGTACTTGCATTCTCAAGTTTATCAATAATGATTTCATATTCGAGATGTGTAAGATTTGGACAAGATACTCGACCATATTCATTAAACCACTCATGATCGGCTCTATCCATATCATATTCAGGTTCATCAGATTCAAGTTGTAAAGCTAAAAAACAAGGCTTTATTGGAAAATAAACTACAACAAAAATTGCGTATACGTTGTAAACGAATAAGTTGTTTAGGTAATTGAATATTTGCAGGATATATGGATTGACTATTTGGATCTTCATATAAATCAGGGATTGGTACAGCACGAATTTTAGCTGAACCAAGACGTCTTTGAGCATCAAGAGCATTTTGAAGATGATATTCCTATTAATAAAATAGTAATAAGAATTTAACTTTCTCTTATTTTTCTTATTGTTAGATTCGAACCGATTCTTCTTCTCTTTCCATTCCCGATACGAATGGCATTTGTGGTACACATCGTTGTGGTAATTGTGCATTTGATAATGATGTAGAGGATAATGAATTTTGTTGAGATGTTTGAAGATTAGATGTGGACGAAAGAGACTCAAGAAGATTATTACTAAAAGCTGATTGAGTTGCTGCTGCTGTGGTTGTAACTGCTGCTGCTGTGGTTGTGGTTGATGATGATGAATTCGTGAGCGTGTTATTGTTATCATCATGTTGATCGACAAATAGTCGTATACGTTTACTAGGATCAAGATTTCGTGCTCGAAAAAGAGGACGATTCATCGAATCTAGAAACATAACAATCGATTTTCTTTTTTTCTTCTTTTATACGAATAAACCTATGCGCTCGTTTGTTCGTATAACTAACTGAAAACAATACAAACTAAGACTTGCTCGTCACCGATTTTCGGATGATGAATGAGCTAGTTAGACTATCGAAGCATATGCACGCTCTCCTTTTGTTCTTTCTACACATAGGCGCGCTTAAACAATGATAAAAATCACGTGCTTAAGTTATTCTTTCTTTTTTTGTTTTGTTTTTGTTGTTCTTTAATAGGCAGACTGAATAATAATTGAATGACGGAAATACAGACAAAATATGTCTGTTTGATATTCGCAAGTTTCAAGTATAGTGTTTACACCTAGATAAAGAAAAAAGCAAAAAAAGTAAATTCGAAGAGTACGGTAACTTGTGATTCTTGATCTATAAGAGAAAAAAAAAGCAAGAACGAAGAAAGCAAAAAAAGGTCAGATGAGTACGTCGATCAAATAAAAAAGAAACTCGCTTTTTATATATCGGGCAAACGAAGAAAGAAAGCGTCTTTTTTTCTTTTCGTTCTTTTTACTATCATATGCCACGTCGTCATTCGTTTTTTTACTACTATGATGACAAACAAAACAAAGAATGATAATCATTTGTTAATGATACGAAAAACGTAGGAGGAAAAAGAGTGAAAAGACACTTACGAAAACAATAACTGTTAAAATAACTTGGATTCATTTCAATCTTCATTCATAATATATATAAAATATGACATCTACCAAGGTCAATAGGGGCGACAGTGAACTATTTTCATATGATTATGTAATAACATTATGAAAAAAAAAGGAAGAAAAATGTACGCTAAGCAGCAATAACCATAAAATTATTTGTAGAACGAACTAATTAAAGGATATTTCATGAGAATAATAATGAATTTAGATTCTCTCAGCTTATCTTTTGAGGAATTTTATCTTAGAATTATCTAAAAACTAGAACATGAAGGTCCAAGAACTAAAACTGAAGAAAAAAATAAGTCAAAATGTTTGTATTTATGATTTTTGCTGTCTTATTATTTCTTACTCATTCTCATGTACAAAAGAGAAACAATAGACGAAAAACCAGTCAACAACAAAACCAAATTTTTTCTTCTTCTTCTTCCTTTTTTTGTGTTGCTCTATACCTCCTGCTGACGGTTAGTATGCTATTAGAAGTGAAGAACATACAAAAGAAAGCGAGAAGAACGAGTCTTGAAGTATATAGAGTGATTAATAAATGTTCTGTATATATATATATATATATATATATGTGTGTGTGTGCATAATGCACAAAAGATTGGAGTAGTAGTAGTGATGACTATATGTTGTCCTCTAACGTCGTCTATGTGGCTGACTGTATTTGTTGTATGATTTTGTTCTCTATAAATATATATAGATTATACTAAGAAAATGAAGAAAAAAATTAAAATCATTCTCGACGAGCTTGTTGCTAACACATATAATATTTATTTTAGTTAATTTAAAAAGATTCAAGTGTGTTTTTTTCTTAATAGTATTTTTTTTCCTTTTCTAGACCAATACTATGTACTGTCAATGATCAATAGTAACAGTAGATAGGAGACTCTAAAATGACACGATCGTTTTGCTCGTGTATGCGCTCGCTCTCTATGTTTTTTACTTCTCTCGCTTCTCCCTTCTTTCCCCTTCCCTCCCCACCTTTCTCTTCCATGCTACGTCCCGCATCCCATCGTGATACATACATGGCCATTTGTGCTTGCGCGCTTGTTCGCAAAAATGAATCGCGCACGATAGACGAGCGAGCGAGCAAACAGCCCCCTTTTCTCTTTTCTTTTTTTCCTATTCTCTATGTGTAAGTTGTGTACTGCATGCATGCATTCGCATTTTTCTTCTTATTTTTTCTTTTTCTTCTCTCTCTCTCTCTCTTTCTCTCGCTGTCTTCAACGTCGACGACAAAGACGACGATGAACGCCTAGAAGATATAGTATTTCAAGCCTGAAGCTATCGTCGACGTCGACGTTATATATTTCTATTTATTATTCATTCGCGAACGAGAGCGAAACAGAGAGAGGGAGAGCGGGAGAGAGAGACAGAAGAAAAAAAGGAGAATGTCAAGTAATCGGGCAACTAAGAGTCTGAATAACGACACTATTTCTATTTCTCTTCTTCTCTCTTCATCTACGTTCGTTGGATAGACGAGCAAGAGAAAATAAAATAAAAAAAAAGAACGACGGAGAGAGAATAAGAGAAGAATACACGCACATCATCATCATCAGTGCACTCCTTATACACATAAGAATAGATATGTACATGGTACCGTGATGAGAAACCTTTACAAGACTTTGTTTTGTCTCACATGATTATGTCAAATTTTACAATCTCGAGTTATATTGATCTATAAATATATTTTATTAGTTTTTAGTGGTATAATGCATTTAACAAGAATCTTATCTAATGTTGTCGTTAGATTTTGTATGTAAAACGCGATGAAGGTCTTTCTCTCTTTTCTTTTTTTTTTTGATGAATGATATGCATCTAGTCAGACTAGATTAGGAGAATTTACTTACTGGTCATATATAAGAAGGAAGAAGAAAAAAAAACGTAGAGCATCGACCTATTTTTTTGTATGTTTCATGATGATGACGGGAAAGACGACGACGAAGAAGAAAAAAAAGAGATGTATATGTGTGTACGTGTGTGGAACGAGAGAATTTTTGTCAGCGCCGCAGTCGAGTGTGCGAGCGCGCGAAGGGAAACAGATGTGGAGTGATGAAAGCATTGGTGCTACAAAGATAATAGGCTCTATTGCCTTTCGGGTCGTGTCCTTCTCGTGCACTGAGGATGGAACGACGAACCAGTACACATTATCAGTGGATAGATGTCGAAAGAAATGGATGTCCTTATGCGTTGGAAACTTACAATTCTGTCTATCACAATTGCATATGCATACGTTAATGAAGTGCGGATGCAACGAGCAAAAAAATCAAATGTAAACGATGCAAAATATCTTTTTTTCGAAGAAAAAAGGAGAAAACAATAGATTGATCAAGTTTTTTTTTCTTTACTTAATGCAAAACCACCACTGAAGAATATATATATATGATTGCTGAAAGGCTAATGTATTCTTTAATTTCTTTATTATCATAATGAAATGTAAATATAGGATCAATGGTTTGAACATTCTTCTGACGATGAAGCATTATATTAGTAATAGCCAATCAAAGTAATATATTACTCATAAGAGAAGAACTCCGAAAGAATTCTGTCGTGATTCACTTTTATTGGTGAAGTTACGAATGTTATGGTGAGCTGTAGAAATATTCATAGGATACATCAAGAGAAAACAATTTTGAACTCTCAAGTATTATCTGTAAATAGATCTCACATGATGCAGTAAATACATAAAATTTCTTCTGGTCATAATAACTACTGAAGAGTCATCGAATTTATATTAATCATTATGATATCTACTTATAGTTCGAAGTTTGCATGTAAAATTCATTTGTTTTAAAATTTTCCTATAAATATTACGTCAATAACTGTGAAAGTTGAAAAAAAGGAACGTTATATAAAACAGGAGTACTTGTCAAGAAAAAAATCTACTCTTTTTTTACATATTTTTAAGTCTAACTGAGCTATATTTTTCTAGTGAAACACGATTATAATTGCTAGGGGCGTCCCGAAGTCTTACGAACAGGGGGGGGGGCGCGTAAGCTATCAATTCAACAATTTACTACCAAAAACACAGCGTTTTTTCTATTTTTTGCCTGAAAACCACAAAATTTTCAAAACCAGGGGGCAGTACAGCCCACTCGCCGTCCTGGTTGGTACGCCCCTGATAATTGTCTATGACATTTTATATACAGTTTCTCATCAATGGTCATTAGTTCAAGTGTAATGTCTAACATGACGGTTTCTTTTTCATTGCTAACAGGTTTGTGTAATTAAAGAAAACCTATTACATTGAAAACAAATCTCTGCCCGTCAAAGTGCGTCATCCTTGATGTCACTAATAGTATTTCTAATATAATTGGTTGTTATCTCTGTTGTTTATTTTTGCATATGTATGAATACATTTCTGCACTATAGCTATTGGAATTCATTTTAGAACTCAAAACAAAAAATGTCTAATTGGTTATCTCGAGAAATCAAACATATTTTACCAACATTTGATTTGCACGCTATTCGTACTGTTCTTGTCACGTTCGATCCATGGCGTCATGATTCACGAGCAACAAGAGACTTTTTACATATTATTACGGATGATTCTGTTGCTAAGTATTATCCAAAAATGTTTGTTAAACCAACAATAAAATCGGACTTGTCGGAACCAATTATTACAGTAGAATTTATTGATGCATCCAAAGCAATTTTCAAAGCTTCTAAATTAACAACATTAGATATATTCACGAAATTGAAACCACTATGTATTAATAAAGCTCCACCACCATAATATGTTTTGTTTTTCATTGTTATTATTATACTTAGGTAATAAACTAAAAACTAAGAATGAAAGTTTAGTTATGTTTTCATGAGTTTGATCATTTCGTCGTATTGTTTTGCATTTATCTTTTCTTTTTACTAATTTTAATTGTTTCTCAACAATTGAGTTTCGAAACAGCTGTTTCACATTGATTGATTTGATAAAAATGATAATATTACATAGTAGTTCGATTCGAAATAATCAAGTATTCAAGGACCGTATGTGACATTAGGTATTGTATGTATATATATATATATATATATATATATATCACGGCATGCATTAGTTTCTATTTTTTGACATGGCCCGTGATAGGCAACTATTTAGCTATATGAAATTTAACAAGGGAGATACTATATATAATTATTTCGAGCGACTATTTATAATAGAAATTTGTTTTTTTCGTGTTGATGATGAATCAGATAGTCAGATGTGACTCAGAGTACAAGAAGAAGAAAAAGGAGTTATGTAACAAACCTTTTTCACAACAAAAAAAATAATAATAAATATGTTTAGTTCGAGAAAGATCATTCTATTCGTTACATACGAGAAAATGGTAATGCTTAGAAAAACAGATCTGAAAAATTTCAGTCAATTAAATTTTTCTACCTGAGCTGTGCATATTTTAATACGATTTTTGTTGCGTTATTTTGTCAAACAACAAAAAATGTCGCTTGCTACCGCTCGTCGTATTCCGCCAGGTCTTGGTCAAGAATCTGTATGGGATTATCCTCGACCGCCACGTTTAGAAAAAAACATTTGAACATATTGAAGCTATATTTAACGGTGTCGTAATAGCTCATACACGACGTGCTAAACGTCTATTAGAAACAAGTCATCCGTCAGCTTGCTATTTACCACTCGAAGATATTCGTTTAAAAGAATTTTTTAAACCTACGTCGAGCGGAAGAACATCGTATTGAGAATGAAAACGTGTGGCAAATTATTATACAATTGAAGTTAATGGTAAACAAGCAGAAAATGTAGCTTGGTATTATTCGAAAACAACAGGACCTGAGTTTTCTTCCATTAAAGATCATGTTGCTCTTTACGTTGGTTCAATGGATGAATGTCGTGTTGATGGTGAACGTGTTGTATCACAACCGGGTCAATTCTATGGTGGATGGATTACCAAGGATATGATTGGACCTTTTAAAGGTGAATCGGCCATTATGGAATGGCAGTTTCATTGTCTTTTCAGTGAAAAAAGAAACATATTTTTTGTATTATCTAATAATTCTATGCATATACACAAAGACAAAGAGCTAAATAATTGAATGACTTAAGTACTCACGGTAATGCTTCGACTATGAGTATTGAGTAGTCTATTGTAAAATATAAATATTGCATATAATCATCAAATTATTTTCTCACAAAAGGCCATAAATAGTCTTGAATATTATCGTCGTTTGCTATCGATTATGAACCATAGAGTATTCAAAAAATTATCTTCTTGAATGAAACGATGTAATAACCAGCAATGTAGTGCATAATGTATTTTTATTTGACATTGTCATGCATATGCACAGCTTTGCTTGTAATGATATTGTTTCTTAAATGAGAAAGAAAGCACAAACTCTAACTCATTCTTGATAGAAATTTTATAGCATTTTCGTTTACTCAAAAAAGGAGACTATTCACTGATGAATATAAATTGTATTGCCTCGAATGTCGTGGCTCAATGACTTAGAGTCGCCGTTTGTTTATCAATGAATTCTAGTTACAAAATATTATAGTACGTCATTGGTTACTCATAATCATTCAGTCATGTGACTCTATGTCACATGATTAATATTTTAAAATACCAAACCATCTGTTTCAATGTGTGATCATAGACACATATTCTCGAGGGAAAAAAAGATAGAATGTCACGAATAAATAGAGCGAAATTAAAAAATATCCTAGAGGGAATAATCTTTATAAGTAAAATTCCGACGAAATACTTTCATTGTTATAGAACTACTACATATTATATGATTACGATAACGATGAAATCATAGTTGTATAAACATTGAAGGTCGCTTTTCATTAAAATGTCTAATGTTGAAATTCTTATCACTGTTTTTAACTTTTCTGATCTATTCATTGCCCTCGTTTTTAATATCCGTCAATTATAATTAAAAAAAAACGGAAATCCATCATTTATGCACTTGATTTGAGCAAGTCAATATGTTTTTAGCTTGAAATTACCCCAAGAAGTAATAATATCTATCATTGATAATAATTTTAAATTCTATAATTATGTGACTATTGACGACTGGATAGACGTCTAATATTTAAATATTTTCCCTACGTAACTAATGTATCTCCATTAGATCTTTTTCAACTAACTTCTAATTGATGTTATCATCGAACATAAACACGTCGGAGCTAACCGAAAGATAAAATTGACTATGATTTGTTGATTTCTCAGTCACTCATTAAATTTCTACTGATTTGAGTGTTCAAATTCCAGACATGTAGGATCAAACATACTTATTAAGTTTTATTCTATTTTAGAATTTCTACTAAAAGTTGTGTGTTTGTTTTTGATAAAATTCATATTTCAGAGTCTGTCAAGTAAACATTGATTTCATAATAAATTCAGAGCGGAACATACAAAACAGAAAAATGTTGGCTTCCAATAAAATTATCGTACTAAAATATTCAACTGATTTGCAGTGTGTCTTGAGGGAATATGTTTTTCATTTCCCCGTAGGAGACATTGCATCTAAGCCACGATCGTTTTCAGCAGAACCTTGCTCAATTGATCTCACGGATTTGACTGCTATTTTTACAGTAGATACCTAGATCCGAGCTAAGAATAAATCAAAAGTTTTATCTCAAACGGATGAGCCGTTCTCGAGATATACC
>OENM01000191.1:88009-125109 GCA_900239745.1 Rotaria magnacalcarata
TTTTAGTTTGATCTCGTTCGAAAACGTCTGACAAAAGAGCTTAAACTACTAACAGAAAATCCAACACCGGGGATGTATGTATTGTTCAAATGTGAGATTTTCGAAATTAATTCAATTTTTATTTTATAGTCGAGTAGTAGACGATTTTTCTGATATGCGAAAGTAAGAATCTCATTCGTTGTTTTTGTTAGTTCACAATATGGGTGCGATGCTTTGCTTTTGTGTATTTATAGGATTCGAATTGACATGGAAGGTGCATCGGGAACACTATATGATGGTGAGCAATATCAATTATTATTTAAATTTTCTGATCAATATCCATTTGATTCACCTCAAGTAAGAGAAAATAATTTGTTTTAAATGAGTTTTATTTTTGTTTGTTATTCAGGTGACTTTTATTGGTTCTAACATTCCTCTTCACCCACATATTTATTCAAATGGTCATATATGTTTGTCGATTTTAACTGATGATTGGTCACCAGCATTGAGTATAAATGCTGTTTGTCTTAGTATATTATCTATGCTTTCAAGTTGCAAAGACAAGGTATAGTTTTGTTTAATTAAACGAGATAGAATTCAATTTGATATTAATCGAGAAAGTATCATTTAACAACTGTGAGAGTTCGTTTGCTAAGCATTCAAAAGATAGATGAACTAAATTTGGTACTGAAAAACATTGAATCAAAATTCGTATCTAAGATCAACAATTAGTCAGTATGGTGAAATTCAATTTTTGATTATCAAATATATACAGAATCATTTATCTTATACGATATCGTATAAAACTTCTCATCTTTCAACTAAGCTCTAATGAGAACTATTAGGTTCTATTCATGAGTACAAAGAACGAATTACACGATTTTCAAACATTTCGAAAATTGAGAATAATAAAATTCTATCTATCTAGCTATAACTGCTGTCGTGTTTGTACTCGAGTCACCATAGGTTTTTTTTTCATGATAAGCTATCTTTTATCATGCATATGTAATAGTAATTGTGATTCGCCTAAGATACTCGATGTGTAAAGGTGACTGTGTATAAAATAATGTAATAATTCAAAGTCGAACTGTTTATTTCTTTGATTGTTTTATGTTTTACTAATATTGACCGAAGAAAAGATAAAGCAAATATTAACATACTGTAAAATAAATGAATGGCACAGGAAAACGTCTTTTTATTTTGCTGTATAGAACATTCTGAAAACATAAGTAAATAATGTTTTTGATTGATTAGTATTTTCATTCGGAATATTTACAATTCTATGTAAAATATGATTAATTACATTTTAGAGTCGTCCACCTGATAACGATTGGTACGTTCGTACAGCATCAAGTGATCCGAAAAAGACGCGTTGGTGGTATCATGATGATGCTGTTTAGTTTCATTACGATAGCTACTTATCTTTCGTCGATGTATAGAAATTGTTTCAATGAAAATAAGTATAAAAATCAAATTTACCTTTAAAAAGCAAAAACGAAAACTTTACTCTTTTTGTTTTTAAGAAATACAAAATTATTGTACACATTCGAACAGTGCAATGTTTATCATGAGAAAATCTTTTAACATACGCATGTTCTTAATTTCATTATGTCTTTTGTTGTTCAGTTAAGTATTTTCATGGTGTATCTTTCGAAACAATATAAAAGAAGAAAATACAAACTTCTTTTTTTGCTTCTATTTATTTCGTCTTCTTTTGTGTCATATAACACACTATTAAAAACTTGTGCTGTTACCTGATCCTTGATTTTCTTTTTATCTTTTCTCGTTCGTCTTTGTCTTCATATCATTTCAAGATTGATTTACATATATATATATATAGTTTTCTTTCGATCAATGATACTGAATGAAAGTGAGAATGAAAATATAAAACATTGATTATTTTAGAATAAAAATGAATGGATGATATACCATTAGTTGATCATTTTGCGCTTATCGGTGTTGGAAGTGCAGGTCCTATCGAACGAGATGATTTACTTCCAACAGCATCATCGCCAACAACAGATACATCTATATCCTTACCATCGAGAAATTATGATTTGACGCCACAACATCAACAACCCATTGTTGATATCGTGATTATCGATCGAACACATGGAGAAGATCCACCAGCTGGATATGAATTAATATTGACAACTCCGAATAAATTTTCCGCGAATCTCAATCATAGCGGATTACGCAATTACGAAATGTTTTTATGTATTCGACGTGGACGTGATAAACCACCCATCACAGATATTGGAGTTTTATTGGAAGGAAGAGAAAAAGTTATGGAAAATGTTTCAGTTATTGAAACAACACCGCATGGATATCCAGCGAGTATATATAGTTCATCGTTTAGTAAAGAACGCACTTTAATTACATATCGACGTGCTGCTTCAATGATTTTTTGCAATACTTTGGCTGTTACAGACATTTGTGTTATTATTGAAAGCAAGGTATGAATAAAAACAAAATTGAACTGACAAGAGAACATTTTTCATTAGGTAGAGCTCAGTGAGTTATGAAAAATCATCTGTCCAGAGTAATAAGCATTGTTCTGGAATCTCGACCTGAAATTCTACTGAAAGACAGGCATTTGCGCCAATAGAAGATCCAAGAGAATCAATTCTATTGGGATTTTTCATACGTCGCTGAGCTCTATCTTATGAAAAAAGTCCGAACTCAAAAGATGATAATCTTGTTATATTTCTATGAATCAAAAAATCGAATAGAAGAATTTATGTTTCTTTTATTAGGGTGAAACTCCTCCACATTCATTTAATAAAATAAATAAAAATCTAAATCGCTCAATGCTTGGCTCAAACATCTTTCTTTGTTATAAAAAATCTGTTATTTATCCTGTACGTATACAATATCGACCACGTATTCTTTATACGTTTCCACCAACCGACGATGATCCATATTGTATATTTCCTGATAAGACGCCTCTATTCTGTTTTCCTATGGGTGCATTTATTGAACGATGGCCATCAAAAGTGACCTTACAAAGTGTCACGCCAACGTTTTCAACATTTCTTTTATCGAACACCAAAAAATATGGTGCTTGCATATCATTTTATGAACTTTTTACTGCATACGATCGTTTGTTATTAACCAATAATGATTTATTAAATCGTTTAGACGTTGATAATGATCATTTATATGCGTCAACGAGTATTGTTATTTTTTCTCGGCATCCTATTTTCGATACACTGCGACGATTTTTATTTCTCATCTATCAATTAATTGTTTCATCGGGTATGACAACATCTAGTAATAATCAATTGATTGATCGTATACCATTAATTGAACAGTACTTGAAACATTTCTTTTATAATGTACCATTTCCATCGCCATCAAAGCCGAGAATATTTGTGCAATACGATGAACCATTATTAATTGTTCTACCCGAAGATAATGGTCTACCACAAAATGGTGCATCATTTGTTGATCTTCTGAGAAATTTAGGAACAGATAATACATTAACTTTATTTTTATTTGCTTTATTGGAATCAAAATTGCTTATACATTCATTAAGATCATCAGTATTGACTGGTGTTGTTGAAGCAGTGAATTGTGTAAGACTATTGATCTATTCTAAGATTTTTTTCGAAATAGAAATCGATATATTCGTTTCAGATGCTCTTTCCATTCCAATGGCAATGCCCATATATACCATTATGTCCCCTAGCCTTAAGTGATGTACTAAGTGCACCATGTCCTTTTATTATTGGTAAGTAACTAGTATATATATATATATCAATTGTGGAATCTATTCATTTGACTTTCGTTTTATAGGTATTGATTCACGTTATTTTGATCTATGTGAACCACCTCATGATGTTATATGTGTTGATTTGGATACAAATATGATAATCGGAGGGTAAGATTAAAACAAAATAAGATTTTATATCTAAAAGACAGTTGCCTATCTCTTGGATAAAGTATGACCGATACTTTGAAATCGAATTTCTAATGTCATGGCGAGACAATCAACGAAGGAGTAGAAGATCGACACATCAATACTTGCACTTATTGATAAATTCCGATAGATATCATTCTATACGATGAATCATTTTTTTTAGAACTGAAGAACAAAAACATTGGCCAATAAAAATGTTTCCAAAGAAACCGGTAGATTTCAATATTCTTATTGGTACAATTAAATTATAATTTTGTTTTCTTCTAGTTTCGATTACTAAAACAATCATTAAATGAAATAGAATCTCAAGTACTTACTGCATATCATCAACGTTTATACGATATACGAACACGTTTAAAACGTAATCGTAATGATTTTGAATTACGCATACAAATGGTTCAACTTGAACGCAATATGGAAACACGTATACGTGAGGTTTTTCTTCGTTTTATGTGTACATGTTTTTATGGTTATAAACAATTCTTACGGCCAATCTTACGTCGACCCAATCAGCTATCAACTGATGCGTCTGTTCTATTTGAATTCGATAGTTTTTTACATTCAAGAGATTCTTCCTATTCGAAATTTTACTCTCATATATTACATACGCAAATGTTTAGTCGTTTTATTGAAGAACGTTCATTTTTATCATCGAGTACATTGAATCAAGCATCGCTAGTTAACGATAATCTTCATCATAATTATAGTTTAGCGTTTTTCGATGAATGTTGTACAAAAATTAAAGCCATTATTGAAAATAATGAACCACAAACATTCTTTTTATTCGATACACATGATACGATAAAGAATGTTCTAAGTGAAAAAACAACATTAATATTACCAGAATTTCTCGATCCTCATCATTCGGGAGTTAATGTCCATAATGATAGTAAACAGAATAAAACTATGAATAACGGAAATAGAATACATCCCCAAGAGAAAAAAGATCTCACAAATTTAAAATCACAACAAGAACAACCACAAACTTCGTCGATGAAACATATACCGAATAGTCCAATGGTGAAACGATCGAAATTCGAGAGAGATAAATGTCAAAAGGTAATATTAAATATCCGATAAACTTATTGTAGAATAAAAAAAAATCTACTGCGATGAATTGGACGGTATTTTATTTTTATAGGTTGCTCGAGAAAATAAAACAAAAGCTACTCAATGGGCTTATTGTTTATTGTCAAATGTTTATTCGCTGTGGTTTATGCATTTACCTACGATGATTGAATGTTATACAAATCCACGAGATATTTTAAATTATGCTTATAAAATTCTTGTTCAAATGAATCGACAACATTTAACTGATCCTGATGAAGTAAAAATAGAAAACAAACAAAAAGAAATACTGATAAAACTATTTCAATAAATCTTTTTTAGATTTGTTTTCGTGTTATTATTCAACTGTGTGGTATTTATGATTATCCTATACTTGCTGTTAAAAGTTATTCATTTATGAAAAAAACCGGTATCGAATGGAATGCTGTTACCTATGGTGCTTATAATAAAGTTAGAAAATTCATCGAATTATTAAACAATGATTGTTATAGTGTATTGTTTTCTTCGTGTTTAGGCTGTTTATGAAGGTACATGGGAACGACGTGATCGTTGGGCAACCTTGCGATCTGTAATTCGAGCTGTATGGGCGTTTAAAACTGCTCATCGTTATAGAACAAATCATCGTAATCGTCGCTTATCGGCATCGTCTTTTGATGACGATGATGATGATAGTGATGGTGCAATGAGTGTCGATTCTCATCCTATATTTCAAAATGCAAATTGTGTTCCAACAAAGTCAATCGGTTCAATTGATAATCTCAGAGGTCGATATAAAAAAACAAAAACAACATAAATTTTAAATATCTCTTTTCTAGATAATCGTGCTAATGCTCCTGCTCAAGATGATACATTATCAAGTGTATTTTTATCATTAGCTGGAACAATAAAGGATATAACCGAGAGTCCCTATTTTCCAAAAATGGCCTTTAAAAAACTTCCGTCACGTAAGAAAATGAACATCTAATTTTACTATTGACTTAGTCGTACGATTTCATTTTTAGTTGATGGAAATACGGATAATAAAATCTTTCGTACAACAAATAACAATGGTAATATTATTGAAACAGCAGAAAAACGTTCATTATCAAATATATTTGATATGCCAGCTAAACTTGATTTTAGCACACTCCAATCTATTGCTTATCGAACAGGTTTATTAAATTTTGTTCTTTAATTAAAACTCATATTTCTTTGTTTTAGCACGTTCTGATGCTGGCATATTAATGACAACTAGTGATGTTGAAATAGGAGATATTGGTATGCTTTCATACCGTTTACCGGTCGCCCCAAAATCTTCTCAGATACATAATCCGCCAACAATAGCTCGGCGCTCAATTTCGTGCCTTGACAATCAACAAGACTCAACTACGTCAATTAAATGGGAATTAACATCGCGAACACAAGTTTTATCTAATGATCCGCTCGGTTTACTAAATCCAACTCCAGCAGTTCATACACCTCAATTAATTGTTAATCGAACATGTCCGATAATAGAAAAACCATTCGCTAATTCATTATCAGAAATAAAATCCAACGTAAATTATGTTCTAAAAGAAGAGGAAGAAGGCTCATCTCAATCTTATATTCCATCTTTAACGCAATTACGTGCCAGACTAAATCAAAGTGGCTTATCAGCTTTGTACAGTCCGAAAAATCTCAATACAATTAAAACGTTTGCATTAGATCGTTTTACTGATTTGAAATCATCAGTTAAATATACAACTATTCCTTTAACACAATCGAAAAGTCTTTATGCAGTTAAAAATCAAATAATCAATAAAGAACGAACGTTAGCGAGAAATAATAGTAATAGTAAGCTACGTGGTAGTATGTCATCATTGATATCGCAACAAAGTTCAAATAGTTCGTCGTTAAATACCAATAATATAAATGGACTTGATATTAATAATGTTCATGATGACATCAAAGCATTACGCATCGACCCGTCAAGCGTTGCAATACCAATAAATAATAATAATAATGAGGAAAATTCACATTTTCCCATTCGTATTGTTGAAATCAGTAGTTGTAATCGATGTTCAGGATGTCATCAATTTTTGTACGATGAAGAGATTATGAATGGTTGGTCACCAGATGATTCTGAATTACATACAAGATGTGTTCATTGTGGCGAAAAAACGATACCAAAATTAAGTATAAATATCCGAGTAAGAAAAAGAAAAATATTTAAGTACAAAAAACTGAACAAGGAAGAATGATCTTTTTTTTTCCAGGAGAATACACCTATTATTAGTAATACAAATGCAACGTAAGTTTACAAGAAAACAAAAAGATTTTGAATAATTTCATTGTTTTTATAGAAAAGACGATTCAACAGTTACAACACCAACAAATAATATGACACAACAAAGCATGATTGAAAAAATGAAGCAATCATTGTAAGACATGAATCATCAGCTTTTATTAACATTCAAGCTCAATTTTCTTTTGTATGATAATATTATTTTTTTTAGCCGTCTACAACCATCGTCACCTCCCATAATGGTACATTATTTAAGTCCACTCGTTCTTCGTAAAGAACTGGAAAATATAATTGAAACACACGATCCAAATAACAGTGAATTATATAAAATAGATTTTAAAGAAAAACATCCAATTTTATTTTGGAATTTGGTAAGCATTATGAACATTGATTGATTTTTTTATCATCGCTTATTTATTTAGATTTGGTTTTTCCGACGTATTCATGTATCAAGTTATTTGTTTCAAATGCTTTCACGATCACTATTAAATCCATCGGACAATGACACGAAGCGAGATTTTAAAAAGGATAAATGCATTTTGGGACAAGAATTATTTGATGATAAAAATTCAATACGTATACGTTGTATGTGGGATAGTGCAATAAGTCATAGTGATATTGCTGAACCCATGTATAAAACATGGGAACACGATGGCTATGGTAGGAAGAATAAAACCGATCGATTTTCATTTTTTAATATATATATATTTGTGTTGAATTTCTAGAGAGTTGTCATACACCAGTTGCCAATGCTTTAATTACGGATGAGCATAGCACTGTCACTGGAAAGTAAGTTGAATATAAAAATTTTGGGTTTTTTCCTTCTTCATTTTCTTCATAATATTAGCGATATCATATATATTAATATAATTCGGTAAATGATTCCTTTCACGTAGCGCCAAGCTAGAAATTGATTATTTTGCTGATTTTTATTTTACGAATCTGGACGAAAAAACATATTGATTTATTTATTTATTTATTTAATTATAGAGTAATACGATCGATTGTTGCATGTATTGAACAAAATGATCTTGACAATCCAATTCGATTATTTATAAAAGAATCATCGAAATCAATTCGTCGACGTATTCGCCGACGTTCAATGTACAGAGAAATTCTATTTTTAGCGATTGTGGCACTTGGACGAGACAAATTTTCTCATGGTAAGTTCAATCGGTTTCTCCTCTTAGTTGACTTTATCACAAGTGGTGACCCATGATCTTGGAAAATATAGATGATCTCTTTTGTTTTTATTAGATGTTTTCGATCGTGAATATAATAATGTATTTCAAAAATTAAATGACAAACAACGTCAACTTATCTGTGACTTCGATAGGTGTCCGTCATTAGCCGCTGTTATGTGTCGTCGATTATTTTCTTCATTAGAACTTTAAATTTATATAAATATATATATATTTAATTTGTTTTTCTTGTATCTAGTCAAATATAATTTTTCTTTCGTTGTTGTTGATGTATGTCTCTTTTCGAGTTACCTAATATTCTAATCTGCACACTTGTTGTTTGAGATCACTCAATTATAATTTTGAGAGCGTAAATTCAAAAAATAATATTTTGTGTCTTACAGCTCTGCCAATATCTATATTAGGTGAAAGGGTGATAGTGTTCCTTTCCTTCTTTTTTTTAAATTTATGATTGTATTTTGCATGTTAATGAAAATAATAAAAAATAAATAATTCACATTTATACTCGGTCGAAATTTTATCTATATTAATTTTCTTTTTGAGAATGTCATCTTCGACCTTGACTCGTGAACAAAGTGCGAAAGCTTTTGATGGCCATCAATATGTCTATAGTCATGAAAGGTACATGAAGATGAAAGTTTTCGTTTGATACAAATTTGAGTATTTTTAGTTCTACAGTTGGCTGTAAAATGAAATTTGGTGTCTATGTTCCAGAGAAAGCTGAGAAAGAACAAGTTCCTCTATTGATTTTTCTTTCTGGTTCGTTGAAAAGTTCATTTATAAGAAAAATACCTATTTTGTTTATCGAATAGGTTTAACTTGTACGGAACAAAACTTTATTACAAAATCGGGTGTTCAAAGTTTAGCTTCAAAATATGGATTTATCGTAGCAAATCCTGATACGAGTCCACGTATGAAAAATTTCTATTTTCTTTTTAGAATTGTATGCTTATGTTTTTTCAATAAAGGTGGTTGTAAAATTGAAGGCGATAGCGAAAAGTGGAACTTTGGCGAAAGTGCTGGATATTATGTTGATGCAACTGAAAGCAAATGGTCAAAAAATTATCGCATGTTTTCTTATATTAATGAAGAATTTTATGATTTAATTGTTAAAAATTTTAATGTCAATCCAAAGAAAATTGGAATTCTAGGGTAAAGACGAAGAGAAAGAATTGAGATTTCATACGATAATTTTATTTTAGACATAGTATGGGTGGTCACGGTGCTTTAATTAGTTTTTTCAAACGTCCTGGCCAATATCAATCTGTTTCAGCTTTTGCACCCATTTGTAATGCATCTGCGAGTGAATGGGGTATTAATGCGTATACGAATTTTTTTGGTCAAGATGAAACTCTTTGGAAACAATATGACGCAACAGAACTTGTCGCTTCATATAATGGTCCAAAACCACATGCACCGGTTTTAGTTGATCAAGGTTCTGATGATAGTTTCAAAGATAACCAATTGTTTCCGGAAAGATTTATTGTGGCCTGCAAAACAGCATCGTTTCCGCTTGAATTGCGTGAACAAGCTGGCTATGATCATGGTTACTATTTTATCATGACATTTTTGGAAGATCATTTTAAATATCATAAGAATGAATTCGAACATGCGCAGTAAAATTATTACTTGATTTCGTGATCTTTCTGTGTTTTTGTTATTACAATATGCGATTGATGATGAACAAGAAGATAATAAAAGACAAGCACTTTGTGAACTAGATTAGGACAAAATTTGATTTAATGTATTTTCTTTTTTTTGTAATTGAGTAAAAAAAAAATAAGAATTAAACTATACCTGTACTAATATGTTTAAAACGATAAAAGCAATCTATTTTTAGAATTAATTCAAAGCTCAGCGAGTATTAACATTTTGCAAAAGAAATAGTAATCCGAAATAAAATCTTTTTTTTCTATTGAGCTGGTAGGCCTAATCCAGCAAATTTCGTTATTATCTATTTAAGCTTCTAAAATCGAATTTTATTTTTATTCAATAACCATAACAGATTTAAAAGAGAATTCTAGTCTTAATTTTTCACTACATTTCAAATAGGCAGCCTTATAATGTAAAGGAAATGAATAAATGTGTAATTTTTTCTTTACAGAAAATAGATCTTTTGCTCAGATGAAGCAGGTCATCTGAAAAGCTTGAAGCCTGCGTACAAAAAACAAAGTTCTTCCTTCATTTTACATATTCGGTGCCTGATATGGTTGAAAATATTTTTGAACAATCAAATAAATAAATTTTGGCTCGATGTTCACTGTCAATTCTCATGAATGAGAGATACACGCAACTCTATCCCACCGTTGCATTCTGATATATGAGATTTCACAGTTATGACTCTTTTATCTCGCTAAAACGCTCAACGATTTTTCTACACTAAATCCTAAAATACCAAGTAAGTCAAGTTCATAAGCTAGAGAAATGCGCTGCTTAACAAAAGAAGGAAAATCAATTTTTATATTTAGAAAATAAGACTGATTAAAGTTTTGTTACATCTTTCTAATATATTTTTTTTCTTCGGAATATCAGGTTTGTAGATTCTACTCAATTCTCTAACAAGCGAAGTTAAAAATAAACTTAAGATAAACCACTTAATCAGAATACTATCAGCATACAGTGGAATGAAATCAGTCTGTTGGAAAAGAACTTTCAATGAAAGTCAACTTACAAAAGAAGGGGCGTTTAACAAGTCAAATCGACCTATATTTTAAATTGTTTAAAATTTGGTATATTCCGATGTAGAATTGTACACTGAGTTCTTTTATAGCAATTTCAGGTCGGCCCGACTATGTAAAGTACGGAGAATATTGGGAATACTACTCTCTTCAGCATTGATATTCACATGATGCAATAACATGGCGATAACGCTTTACCGCAATGCCACTTCTAGATGAGGTTAGTCTCATTAGATAGAGCATTTAATTCTGAATCGACTCCTGTAAGAACGAGCTTATTTAATAATCTTTTCGTTATATTCCATTGGTCCGATTCCAGACTGTTGGAAGTTTTTTAACTGCAGCGCTTCACTTTTAGACTCATGAAAAACTATCAAGAAGTGTTGAAGTAGATCTTTGTTTGCTGATTGATAACAACTTTTACGAGCTACAAAATCGTATACTTTTCATTTTCAACAGAGCTTCGCCAACTGAGAAATCGCATAGATAGTATTCAAAAGGTAGGATTTTCTGCTTTTTTGGTTACTTTTTGGCAGCTACTTTCAGAGAATGTTACTATTATAACAAAAAATAATAACACATCTGGAATCAGCACCTAAGACTAAGCTAGTTTACAACTGTTTCTATTTGTTCTTTAAACTTGTATTTTTTTTCAAAAAATGCACCGGTGGTATCCCTCACGCTTCAGCCGAAAATGAATTTCATCCAAAACTATTCGAGATAATTGCGACTAACGGTGAAGCATATGAAATCTTATTTAAACGTGAAATTGTGAGTATTCGAATTATAAAAGAAAGGTTTTGACGAAATTCATTTTCGGCCGAAGCCTGAGGGGTACCACAGGTGAATTTTTCGAAAAAATTAAAAGTTTAAAGAAGTAGAAGCGCTTGTAAATTAACTTAGTTTTGAATGCTGATTGCAGATATGTTATTAGTTTTTGTTATAATAGTAATTTTATTTCTAAGTAGCTCTTTAAAAATAACTAAAAATGCAGAAAATCCTACCTGTTGAATATTATCCATGCGATTTCTTAGTTGGCGAAGCTCTGTTGAAAATGGAAAGTATATGATTTGTAGCTCGTAACAGTTGCTATCAATCAACAAACAAGGATCTACTTCAACACTTCTTGATAAATTTTTATGAGTCTAAAAGTGAAGCGCTTCAGTTAAAAAGCGTCCAACAGTCAGGAATCGGACCAATGGAATATAACGAAAAGATTATTAAATAAACTTGTTCTTATTGAGAATCGATGCAGAATTAAATACTCAATCTAAACGAGACTAATCTCGTCTGAAAGTGGTATTGCTGTAAAAATTTAACGCCATGATGTTGCACCATATCAATATCAATGCCGAAGAGAGTAGTATTCCCAATATTCTCCGTACTTTACATAGTCGGGCCGACCTGACATTGCTATAAAAGAACTCAGTGTACAATTCTACATCGGAATATACCAAATTTTAAACAATTTAAAATATAGACCGATTTGGCTTGCTAAGCGCCCCCTTCTCTTATTTGATTCAATAAATTTACCTCAATATTTTCTATCACGTATTAGTCTCCTTTGTAGCGTTACAATTTCATAGAGCACGCTATTCATTCTTTAATGGACTCGCTGTCTTTAAATACCATTAGAAATTACTAACGACACAGAAACTGCTAGTTTATATAAAGAGCATACTGTGTAGTTTTGCCACATGTAATGGTAATGCGCATAATGCTTCAAAGGTTATGGGCACGGGTCAAAAGAAAACTAATGTCTTCGTCTTACAATCAATTTAACTGTTGCTAGTTTAATGATAAACATTTCCCTCTTGCATATAATGTTGATGAAATTCCCCAGCTTTCATTCATGAGTACATTCTTCAATTGCTTTCTATTCAATCTTTTTGCTTCCTGTAGCAGTAAGCAATTGAAATTCTTATTATTTTCCATATGAATTTAATATTAACATTCATCATTGTTGTATACCAATCAGAACTATTTTTTTTACGATAAGTCTTCAGACTTTTTACTACGGAAACAAAGATTTCATTTTCTACACTTATTCTCAACATTTCAGCATTGCCAAATAATTCTGTAATCAGCAACACGTAGAAAATGATTGTCTTCAGTAGAACACTATCATATATTTTTCTACCGATCTTTTTTTTCTAATCCTTCGATCAACATTTTTCGGAGATATTTTCCACTAATCGTACTGTGGAAAAGAAACGTAAAGAAAAAGAAAAAGAAAATAAATGCGAGTTTATGCACATATATATATATATAGTATTCCACATTAGATTTTTTACCATTATTTCGCATAAATGACGTCTAAGGCAACAGCATCAAGTTACTATAATAACAATGTGGTAAATAAACAATATTTTTTGGTTTCGTTCTGATTTCCCAATATTCATAAGAGAGACGCCTCGCTATTTCCTTTTGTCATTGAATAGAGTAGGGATGCATCAGTACCAGTATTTCTAGTTTGTCAGAGTCATCGGTTTCAACACGCACCAGTATTGGAGGTGTTAGTTAGTGGAACTCTCAATACTGGTGTGTGTTGACACCGATGATCCTGACAAACTAGAAATACTGGTACCCATACGACCAGAAATACTGGTACTGGTGCATCCCTAGAATAGAGTTGGTGAGGATTATGAAACTCCTCGAGCGTTTTTTCTTCTATTTCAGAATAATTACACATCAGAAAGTTCACTTATTTTGGTGTAAAAACCAAACTCCTACGGTTGGTTGTTTTCGTTGTAAGTGTAGTCATGTTCATGATAATGATAGCGAAATTTTCTTAATGATTACGATGCTTAACTTTTATTTTCATAAAACGGACGTTTCAATAATAATTCACTCGTCTTTATCTATTTCTAATGAGACATAATAACAATAATAATGTTATAATACAGACAAGAACCAATATGAATAATATAGGTATTCACATCTTTATAAATATAGTCTTCGGGCAGTTTACCGTATACTTGACTTGATAGATGTTATTCTGCTCTTTAATCAGCGACTAGGGATTTCTTTTTAATTATAAACTTATTGTTTATTAACAACAATGAGATCTAACATGCGAAATTACGCGTAAACATTTTAACCGACATAGTATAGCCTCACGGGAAATCCTAAGTATTACAAAAACAAAAAACAATATTTTCCACGAAAATTACTAATATTTGTTTTTTTAAGAAAATTATTATGTCAATAAACAATTTGACATTATGCCGAATCGATTATTTTAAAGCATGTTGGTGTCAATTAAATGCATCTGAACCAATACAATGTTCTTATCTATTACGCCATGCGGCTTCATATTCTAATTCGTCATATTTTTGTACTTATCATACAATTCGACGAACTATTGATTGTTTGAATTCATCATACATATTCTCGAAATCTTCTGCTTCAGAAATTTATATCTATTCAACAATATTAATTTTTATTATTGGACTTTTAGGGAATGGTTTATCAATAATAACTTTACTCTGTTCCAAGCTTTGTCGTTTGGATATTTACAAAAATTTAACCATTTTTTGCTTTTTAAACATATTATATTTATTATTAGTATTAATTCGTCACAGAAATATCTATCATCAAGATTTAAGAAATATATCAACAAAATTCTGTCGAATGCATACATTTATTATCGCTTTTATTGGTCATCTTTGTTCGTGGCAACTTGTTTCAACAAGTATTCAACGTCTATATGCATTACTCAGTTTAAAATCGCAACGGACAACATCGTGGGTATGTCTAGCGGTGATTATTTTCTAAGAATTTCTATCCACACAATTCTCGGTTTGTTTTCAATAAATACAGAAACGTTCTTATTTTGAGTTCTAGCTATTGAAACTCATTAAATACGATTTATTTTCTCCGAACTACTACGTAGATTATGGTACGTGATGAGACAAAACAGCTTGTTTCCATTATATTAGTGAAAGAAATATTTTTATATAGAAAAAAAAGAATACTTCATTGTTTTGACAACCTGGGGACCAAATTTGTATCTTTCACGCAAATCCTTCGATCTGCACAAATATAGAAAACGAGTTACCAACTGTGTTCGTCACGAAGATATTCATTGAGAATAGTTGAGCGCAAAAAGATTTTCTGCTCTATCTCTCTGTCTTTCATTGCATGCACACATTTTACCACGCGAAATTACATGTAACATTATCACTACATGTGAACAAAAACTATTTTCATTTCATAATACACCATATGTAATTAGCTGTTCTTTTAGACTAGCTGACCTCAGACTCAGAAGAAATTGTTCTAAGCCAACAGAGCTCTTTGATAGACATTTAAGTACATAAAAACCGTAAGTTCTCTATAGATTTTGTTCTTCATTTTTTGCTTGATATAGATACAAGCGTGCAGAATATTTCTTATTTATATTGTCATACCTTTATTGGTTTTCGATGCTCAAATTCTTTTTAATTATGGTCTTTTTAAAAAAACTCATATTTGTAATGAAATATCGAATGATCATGTAAAACATTATCAAGATGCATTAAAATATCCCATTGATAGTTTGAAAATTTCTACCAATACATCTATTAAGTACATTGCAGTTTCCAACGGAGTTCAACCGATCAAATTTAAAAACCATTTATGTACTCTGTGGAATATATTTGATACATTTCTCTATGCAATTATACCGTTTATAATAACATTAATATGTAATGTTATTATTATACTTAAAGTACTCGAAAGACGTCGTTCAGCAACAACCTTAGGTGGAATATCTCATATAAATAGATGTTCCAACGCCTCATCAGATCATTTGTCAGCGTTGCTAATAACAATTAATATTTTATTTATAATTATGACTGGCCCATTGAATGTTTGTCTTGTTATACAATCGATTCATAAATGTTTATTAATTAATTCATCATCAATGAAACTGCTTGTGACTTTAAATGAATATTTACGTATACTACAAAATTCCTATCACGCATTGTCATTTATATTTTATTGTCTTATTGGAAAGAAATTTCGAAATTCAGCTAAATTTATAGTTCGAACAATTTATTGTAAATTAATTGATTGTGTTATATTCGATACTTGTTTAAAAACGTCGTTGATTTCATGTTGCTTCGATCGAAATCATTCATTAAATGCCGAGTCAACAACATCATCAACGACTAGGCCAAATGAAAGCAGACAATTAGCAGCTGAAAAAAGAAAAACTACTTATCTATCTCTGAATGTCATGCAACCAATGATAGACATTGCTAATAATATAAGTCCAAAAAATGTAATCACTTTAGATACATCTACTTTATAAAGTGCCGGACTTTTAAAAAATAAAATAGCCTGTTTTAAATGAGGAAATATACGAGTCTTTTCTTATACAGGTGTCATGCAGATAAAAAACGATGCAATTGAATATCACAGTATTGTTATCTGCATTCTTAAAAACCAGTATTTTAGAAAAAAAATACGGCAATAAACTATGAACACAGGATGCATTATCATCAAGTAGGTTATAGAAGTAAAACAATGTGACAAAAACGAGAGGATGAAACATAGGATGCAAAAATAGCAAAATAAAATATAATCCACAAGAAAGGGAATTCGCATTTGCAAAAAATGATAGAAAGAAAGACTTTTTAAATGACCTCTTCATGAGGTTCTTATCTGCTTGTAATTTTATTTTTCTAAACATCGTTTGAATCATAAAGTTATACAAGTTTTCATTTTCTATTTGCCATTAAATATAAGATAAGAGATTGAAAAAGCAGGTAGATTTTTTCTTCTTCAATAAAAATGAGTACGGAACGTCAAATCTCAGAACAAATTAATTTCTGAGAATGGGTAATGAAAAATCCAAAATTCAAAACTCATCTAAACACGTAGCCACACCCATTGAAACTTATTCAACGGTTCCTTCTGTCGCTGCCACTACTTCTAATTCTACAGCAACAATAAGATCTTACTTTCATAGAGAAAATTATTTTGAAACTTACACATATGTTTGGTTGGATCAAGATGTTGACGAAAGACACAATACGATAAAGACTCAGAAAAAGCTCAGAGAAATCATTAATAAATTAAAGATTTTCAGTAATTTCAAAGAATGTGAAGAATATGTTCGAGCAGATGGTGAACATGAAAAATTAATTATAGTTGTGAGTGGAAGCAGAAGTTATGGTCGTGAGCTTGTTGTACGTCTTCAGAATGTGTTACAAGTCAGAGCTATTTATGTGTACTGTACGAATGAAGAAGCTAATGAGCAATGGTCACAATCATTCAATAAAGTAACAATTAAGTCATAAGATTTGTTTTGAATCATTATAAAACAAAGGATTCCTTGTTCTGCTTTATAGGTTAAAAGTGTTTTTTCAAATCTAGATGAACTCTTGTATCAGATCAAGCAGGATCAATGGGCTCGTGAGAGAACAGATGAAGATTCGCTTGCTATCAACTTCTACAGTCCTAATTCGAGAAATCACAGGAACTATCAGGAACAAAGAGACTCGCAAAATGCATCATTTATGTACTTTCTCATATTCATCGATATCCTATTGAAAATGCCAACAAATAAAGAAAAAGCAAAAAAGGAACTACTTGAAGTCTGGTCTACAGAATGTCATGGTAATCACAGAGAGGAAAGAATTATCAAGCAATTCTATAAAACATATAAATCTCAAAAAGCTATCTACTGGTATACTCGAGAATCATTTCTCTATCGTATTCTCAATAAAGGGCTGAGAGAAGCTGATTTAGATATTCTTTTTGGACTACGATTCTTTCTTGTTGATTTACACAATCAATTAAAAGAAGAACATGAAAAATATCTACGATTGTTTGTCTCGTCAGATCCTATTCTACATGTCTATCGTGGCCAAGCTATAGCTGTCGAAGAACTTAATATGATTCGTGAAAATCAAGGACAATTGATCTCATTCAACAACTTTCTGTCAATCAGTACCAATCATAATATCGCGATCTCTTTTGCTAAAAGTGTAACACTCACAGAAGGATTAACACGAATATTATTCAAATTTAATATTGATACTCGCCTTCAAGGTGTTAAACCTTATGCTGATATTTCGAAGCTCAGTGCTGTATCAACTGAAGCTGAAATTCTCGTAATGATGGGTTCGATATTTCGCATAGAAGATGTCAACTGTGATCTAAGTGAACAGATATGGATAGCTAAACTGAGTATGTGCAGCGAAGATGATTATGAACTAAAAACATTAATGATACAGATGAAGTCAGAAACCGAAGCCGGAATTACTTCACTAGGTTGGTTGTTATATAAGCAAGGTGATTATGAAAAAGGAAAAGAATTTTTTCAGCAATTGTTACCGGAAGAATCGCTTTCTGACTTCGACAGAGCTAATTGTTGTAGAGGACTTGGTTTAATTGCATGTCAATTGAAACAATATGATGAAGCATTGATGGATTATAGTAATGAACTTTTATTAACGGTCAGACTTGGTCAACAAACAGAAATAGGAATAGTTTATGCAGAAATTGGTTCAGTGTACGCTCGAAAACGAGAATTTAATTTAGCTCTTGACTATGAAACAAAAGCACTAGATATTCTTCGTCCTTTAAAGCATCCGAAATTATCTAGTGTTTATCGTGTAATGGCTGATGTCTTCGATGAAATACATCGATTTGACTTAGCTATCGAGTATTACAAAAAAGCATTATCAATAGATCGTCATCATCTTGAAGAAAATCATGCAATGTTTGGTAGCACATATTTGCTTATGGGAATAACGTATGCACACATGGGAAATCATTCGAAAGCACTTGACTATTATATGAAAGTTCATTCAATTTATTCGAAATCTCTTCCTCCGAACCACCGGGAAATCATACTTTTAGAACAGAATATTCAGCAAGCAAAGATAGACTTACAAAATCAAAAACTAAATCAAGTTTGTTTGACTAGTGATGACCCACTTTGTCAGAGATTTTAGAATGATAATAAAAAATTACATATTTGTTCTTTTTAATTGGTTACCAAAATAGTTCTGTTATGAAGCTATTCAATGAAGGAAATAACTAGCAGACATGAAGGTGTGCACGGAAAGCTTCTATAAGAATTAGAAAGAAAAAATATCGCCCTCTCGTCTTGGAAAAAAATTAAACATTTGCATGCATCACATTACAAACTCTCACAAGCAAAAAATATTTAGAATACTCTCGTTTAGTCTGCATGTGTCAGATGATTGCTTCTAGTTATTTCTATTGGCGTCATTATTTCATCAATGCTTACAGAACCTGACTTTATAGTCTTTTCTTTATCAAATTTTTTCATATAATGTCTTAACGAAATTAAAGAAATTGATCACTTTAGGTTTTTAAGTCAACATCCTTTCAAGAAGTGTCGTTAAGCTTTAGTGATGATGTACATAAATTGCAATAATTTCATCGGAAGCAGTTAGGATATCCCGAGACCGGAATGTGTCACACCTCTTTAAGAGAAATACCTAGAGATATCGCATCTCTAGTTTTTATTTGTACTTTTCCAGTACCAGCGATATCTTGCAACTGTGACACCACCAGAATCTTTAGAATCATACAAATAATTGAGTTCCGAATTCCGAATTAAATAGAATTGTTGTGTTGTTGATGGTATACGGTATAGAGACGACCGTTTACAATAAAATATGGATATTTACAATAATCCGTTTGAGCGATCGAAGAACTACTTAGCAAACTCAATGCATCGAATATTAAAAATCTACTTGATTCGTAGGGTGTGGATGTCATCCTAAACGCTTTTCAGACACCCACACCCTCATGACTTCCAATCTCATAAATGTTAAATTGTAGAAAAAAAATATTGTTTTTTATTTTCATAAACAACAACAACAACAACAATGAAGAGCAAAACGAAAAAAAACAAGGAAAATTATTTAGAAATAATCTTGACATGAGCACTGTCCATTCATATTAAAGTGATGCATACGGTTTGTGTCACGAACGACTATTTCACATTGATAAATCAAAGCAACTAACTTAGTTACTTCATCTATGAAGAAACAGAAGAAAGTCGATGAGAAAAAAAACAGATTGATTCATGACTTACGACAATCACCGCATATGCGAAGGTTTTTCGTCATTTGAATGCGTTTGGGTTTTCGATTACGGATAAAATGAGCAGCCATAGCAAGTCGTTCGCTGTGTCCGCAAAGAAGTGTTTCGATTGTCTCATCAGGTTGCATGGGCCTTACAATCCAACTTGCATCGTACTTATGCCCATGTTCAATGATTCTTTTTGACATTCGATCAACTTGTTCATGAATTTCCGCAGATTCAGCATGTGATCGATCATGCGCTCGAAATTTCTATGAATACACACCAAAATCATTTCAAATGTTTTGATAAAAAGACTTTTGCAAACTTACCCAGAGTTTTCCATCGATATCAGTCACCGTTACACCAATTTGTTTCTTACAACCTGATTTATGCAGCTCGATTTTAATATCTGTTGCTTTTTCAATGTCACCAGCTGATGCATAGACATTAGCCAACAAAATCGAAGCTGGCACTAATGAACTTTTCATGTTAGGGAACAGCTTCTGCATACGATCAACAACTTCCTGTGATAATTTAGTATTTTTCTGGTTACGAGCACCTGATAACAGTGGCACTAGAATGAAAACAATGAAAACGAATTTGGCGTTTTTATTTATAGTAAAAGTTTACTAGTCTAGCATAGAACTTTTCTTTTTATTAGCTAAATTCATCCGCTGACTTTTTCAATATTCATACCGGACCGAACAGAAAAAAACAAGTTTCATTCAGTTAGACGCTTTGGGTTATATGATCTCTATTCCAATCCTCTATTTTCGCTCAGCAGTATTGACATCAAGAAGCAGGATCAATACCAGTGTATATTTAATGAGGAAGAAATATTTATTTCGGATTGAGTTCGATATAGTCAGTGGTGGGTTCAGGGAGAAGGTTAAGACGATCTCTCCAAATGGACAAATACGATTGTTTTTTTTTCTAGTAGAAAACAATTCAAAATGTGCTCGTACTACCTAGAAATACTTTTCATAATCATGATATTCTCCATGTCCGTCAAGCCGCCACTCATCTCAGCCGAATATTATTATATCATAGAAATTATAGGTCTATATACCACTGAGTATACTGGATTAATGCTAAAATACGAAAGTATATGGTGTTTAAATAAAAAATATGACGGTTAGTTTTAGATGTTACAGTACATATTACACAGAATGAATAATATCAATTGTATCATTACTAGTGACGACATTTTACTAGTACTCTTCCCCTATATGCCGTCACATTGATCTAAACTGCATCACTTTTTGTAAGAACGGAACCGTGCGCAACTCGAATACGTTCACCGTTTCATAGCGTAGGATATACTCAACTCTATTATCGAGGAAAAAAATCGTTGATAGCATATATACAAGAATGATGTGAAATTGTTAAATGTCTGGAAAGTATTTTTGAATTCGTTAAGGTAGAAAAAGACTTTTGAGAAAAACTATTTCTGGTGATAATATGAACATCTTATGTCGAGAAGAGTTCCTCTTGTTTACCATATTATTTTGCTTATTGAATTGATTCGTTTCAAATTCTTTTTTTATAACCAACCCGTCTGACATTCCTTAATCTATAATAAAACACCTTTATCTCCAAAAGTCGATTCAGTTAATAGGATATTCGAATGGGAAATTCATAATAAAATGTTCACTTTCTGACTGCATTATTCATTAATAGATTGAAACTAAATCAGATAAGCAAATTAACCAAGAACTTTATGAATTATAAAAACATCTAATGAATACAAACTATAGATAGTTAATGCAGGTGCATGATCACGTTCGAATTGCTCAATTAATTGCTGTGCTTCTTCAAAAGCGGCTCTACGACTGAGACAATCGATCTAAATAAATAAAGATAGAAAATTTATATAATTTGTCAAAGAAAAATCGACAATTATCTGTATACCATTGTTGTATATATTATTTCTGTTTTCTTTTGAATATTATTGAAGATTGAACGAGCTACATCAACCAGTCCTGCATGTGAACATGCATTTAGAACACAAACGTAAGTTAAATCATTCATAAGTTCTTTCGGCATTTGATGAAAAAGTTTCACTGCCTCAATACCCATCCCATTTAAACCATACGAATTAACTATTAAAAACACAATCAACTTTTATCTTTTTATAAAGAAAAAAAACGAAAACAGACTCATAGCCGTCCATCCAATGTGATCCAGTTGAGATATGTTTTCAAATATTCGTTTTGCTTCATCGACAGAACCAACTTTACCCTGAATTAATTTTTGGCAAAGAAAAAGACTACGATAAAACAAAAACTATTTGAACATACCCACATATGAATCAATGAATTTTGAATTCGATGATCAGCAAGAACAGAACTTGGAATTTGTTGAACAAACGATTGAGCTTGTTCTAATATGCCAAGCTTAGCCAAAGCTTTTATAAGACATAAATAAATAGTTATATTTGCTTCAAAACAATCAGTTTTCTTTTCAAACAATAAGTTAATTTGTTTTTCATTGTGATTTTCTCGGTGGAGTTCATTCAGATGAATCTCATTGAAAATAGCAATTGCTTCTTCCTCTCGATCATTTATTGTCAAACCTATACAATCAAATGAGTTGAAGAATTACTAACAACAAATCATGATATTAACCCGTCATCAAAGCTCCGTACATTGGTAATGTTTTTTTTGTTGATTTATCGAATAATGATTTAGCACTTTTTACATCGCCACATTTAATAAATGCATCAATAAGAGAAGTTAAAACATAATGATTTGAATAGAAAGAATTGGGAATCATTGATGAGATTGATTTTAATAAATTTAATTCCTTTTCTGTTGCCAACTGAGCACAAGCATTGAAAACGAGATTGACCATAACTTCATTTGGATTCTTAACTTCCTTGAAAAGATCAATTGCTTTTTTCGCCGAATTATTCTTTATATAACCTACAAATAATCGGATAAATATTAGTGATTCTAGAAAAAAAAACATGTTAACCTTTCATCATGGCTCCGTACATGAACAGTGTTTTCTTTGTTGATTTATCAAACAATAATTGAGCATGACTAACGTCGCCACATTGCACTTTAATCAAACGTGAACAAGAAATTATTGTTATAAACCTATTTTGAATTTCTTGAGAAGTCATTTGGACTTCCCGAATACTATTAGTTTTTTTTTGAAGTAATATAGCCAAGGGGGAACAAGTGGACTTCGGTACTTTCGAAGTACAAAAGTACGAAGAAGTACCAAGAAGTACGGAAAAGTACAAAGAAGTACCAAGAAGTACCGAAAAGTATGAAAAAGTACAAGAAGTACAGAAAAGCACGATGAGAACTGTATAGTTACATGAATATGCATAGAAATTTCATCAAATTTATTTGAATGAAAAAATCTAATGATAACTATAAAACATTAAAAACGATTGCTATTATCTTTGCGGCTTGATTGAATCACTCGAGAGTCGACCATTTCACAAGCGCCTATTTTTAACAGTTAATAACCAGCAAGCTAGTGTTGGCGGAGTCATTAAGCTTGGGTAGGCTCAAATTAGAACAGATAGGTGCTGGGGTAGACGGGAGTCTAACATAGATTTGAGGAGATTAGATTTAGGTAAACTTCAAATAGGCACACCAAGGACTCGATAGGCTCGAAAAAATATAAAAAAATTCTACTAATGCTTATTTTCATAGTTTTTCGACCAATAGCGTACTCTAAGATTTTCAGTCTATATTTCAGCTACTTCTAACTATTGTTCAATGATATATTTTTTGAATTTCATTGACATAAAATTAGATTGGCTTTGAAATGTTTCTTCTCAGTATAGAACAATTGAATTTCTTTTTCCAATATTCTATTTAAAATAGTTCTTGAATCTTATCCCTGTCAAAAAAAACACAACATCATCAAGAGGTCAATTGCAGTTTACTCGAAAAATTGCCCACTAGTGGCTGTAAAAGAGCCGGTTAATGCATCAGTAAAATTGTTGATTTTTGTCGGTTTTCACTACACTCCTAAATATTTGAAAAAAATTTCTCCTTTCGTATCGCGAAACCAGATAAACAAAATCAGATTTTATGTTTTTTTCACAATAAAACACAAAACCCACTAATTTTAATGAAAATTCATCTTTTATTGAGATTTTATTTAACAATTCAAATGATAAAAAAAAGAAATCAGGATTATGAGCAGGAATGTCATAGTTAAAGCCAATNAAACAAAATACTTTTCAACTGGGTCACATTCATAAATACAAAATTAGGGCTGGAATCAGATTGAAATGAATTAAGCAATTTCTTATACTAACGAGGTTTTCATCGATTTTCAAACCGTTTTTATCAAAACCAACGTAAAAATTCGAAATTTTATGGATTACGTAGTTCACACTGGCTATATTCGATTAAGATTTCATAAAAACTAGAGTGTATCTGGTGTAAACGACGTTAAAACTTTTTATTGATCATAGAGAAAAAACTTTAAGTATTATGATAATAATCAAATTTGAATCGTATATTTTTACATGGACAGACATAATTTTCCTGAAAAAAGTGAGCCTACCCTAGACTGGAATCATTCGCCGTCTGTATCGGTGTGTTCAGGCGTTATTTAAAATAACTATTAAAAGTAGATATCATAGCACTAGTGTACTGTGTGTTTGAAATTTTTGATCACGATCACGATTTTTTATAAATAAAATTCACCATCACTAATAATTCTATGTGATTATACGAGGCACGAAAATGTTTTGGTCATTCGGCTGCGATATTTTCCCAACGTATTTCATTCGATACATTCAATGTTAATAGAAATTAACAGTCATAATCAATTGCTTTCATTTGTATTCTAGTAGAAATTCTGTGAAAACATAATAAATTTTAATAAATATTTGAGATTTTGAAACTATACGTTAAATTCGTGATCACGAAATCTTAATTTCGTTCACGATAACGATCACGAATTTTTTTTCTCAATCACAACTACGAACACGCTCACGTGCAAAAGACATTTCTTACTCACGGTCACGATCACGCAGTACACTACATAGCACTCGTACTAATTTACTATAAGTTAAAAGTGAAAAAATTAATTTAATACATTTTTGAAGTACCAAGAAGTACAAAAAGTACCAAGAAGTGCGAAGAAGTACCGAAAAGTACTGAAAAGTACGAAGAAGTACAAGTACAGAAGTTCGCTTGTTCCCCCTTGAATATAGCAGATAAGTGCAATATATTAGGGAGAGAGAATATTACATTTCTTCCGACTGAAATCTGCCGATATGTATTGCGTGACCCAAATCACGTTTCGGTTAGAAAATCATTTTTTATCCACAGTCGGACTAAAAAGCGGATTGTTGTCGGTTGAAAACAGACTAGGTTGATTGCTACTAAGAAACCCTTCTCCCAACTGTTAAACTAGGAATAGCAGCTGTATGAGAAAAATACGATAAAGTCTTATGGAAGTGTTAATAAATTTCAGAAGTCTGTTTAGACACGAACTTTTATTATCCTCCATGTACCATGTTCATTTAATATTGAGTTCATGAATACTTGGTTCATTCTTTCGTTCTATATACTTGATAACTATCTTGTTCATGATCAAAAACATTAATTTGATCATCACAATCATAAACGCACAATTTACATTTACTTCGTCGATACAAGTTTCATATTAGTCCAGAACTTGAAGAGCACAGAAGAATATCTGTTGAAAGGAACCCATACCTTTTGCGAGTGCTTTCAACAAAGTCACTTATCACAGTAGGTCTTTCCAAAAAATAAGTCTTGTAGAAGATTTTTTGAAATAAAATGGTGAATTATCATATAATCCTGTAAGTAATGTATTGCTTTCACAATTGTTCTAATAAAAGCTCGACAATTGAACTGTGAGCACACGATGAAAGAAAACTCGTGAAAATAAAAATCTAGAAGAAAAGAAGACGAGAACCGCATGATGAACTATGAGCGTCACGTAAGTAAAACAAAACAAGCAGCCACTAGAAACGTTGTAGTGTCCGTGACTTGTGAAATGGATGAAAATCTAGATTTTTTTCATTCTGAAGCGACGTAGTCACATGTTTTTTGGCTGAAGGATTCGAATTGTAAATTGCTCTTGAACTATCTTGCTCGTGTGATTTTTCTTTTCATAAAATATTATCATGCTGATTATCATACAAGATTATCTATATACTATAGATATCGAACTTGTAGAACCTCTTTTACGAAGACATAGTGAGGAAACTTTAGATGAAAATGCGCAATTTTCAAACATTCATACATTGAAACAGTGGTATTGTTAAATAAAACAGCAAACTATTTTATCTACAAATGCGCGAAGTGAAAGAAACCATAGAAAACCTTAAATAGATTTTAACGAGTTTATTCGTTAAAACAGAACTTAACAAATGATTTCCAGATAAAAGAAAGTGATTTCTTATCAATTATCAATGCAGACTGATAGTAGATAACTAGTAATATGTTTCTCTTTATCACATCCAATTTATAAAAAAAGCTTTTCAGCGCAGCCCCGTTGGGGCTAAAATGTGGAACTCACATATTTCGGTTAGTTAGATACTGATCACATAGACGTTTTATTTTTTCAGTGTAGTGAGATCATATTCTGTTCAAAAATAAGATAATAAAACCTTTTTAACATTTGAAGTTTATTGGATCTATCAATAGGAAATATTACTAGAGAGAACGTATGANTCTTCGTTTTTTCAATGAACTTACTATAGAAATGAATTAATGACGGTAATACATAAGGATCCCGTTTCAAACGAGAAGAAATAAGATTATGAATCTGCGAACCGTGTTGCACATCATTTATTTCAGTGCACGCTTTTAAAGCTTGAATAATAATCCAATTGGAACATTTATCAATGTTTTGTTTGCTCAATGTATCAAATAATTCCAGGGCTTTTGTATATTGTTTATTATCATTTAGCATTTTCATTTGATCACCGATGTTAACATTAGATTGAGTAGTTGCTAGACGTCTCCCAACAAGTATTACATATCTCAAATAATTAGTTATCAATATATTTGACATTATATTGTTTTTGTCAAAAGGAATAATACTAGTGTTATTAATTCAAATCTAAAAGCAAAGTGCAAATAGGTAATTCAATTCTATTCACAAAGTATCTGTTGGTATTTTCGTTAATAAAATAAAAAGGAGTATCACAATACCAACACCCCAATACCGTATTGGTATTGTTATATCCAGAATAATAACGCATTGTGACTGAAAAATAATTCTTCAAAAAACAGATATTTTTTTTTATTATTTACCTCTCCTCACGAAAAATGTGTTCATCTGAGAAGAACAAGATAGATAAATTACAAAAACTGCCAGATGTTCATAGGAACAATTAGAAGAGAAACTTTCTAATTTAAACTTATATTTTGTATGAATACAATAAATAAAAAGTGATAAAATAAAACAAATTGTAATTGTTTTTCTTCACTCAAGTGGAGCGTTACGATCGTCGTGTATTGGCTTTGCAGGTGTGCGTGCAGCTGTACTACTCCATCGCTCTCCCACCCTTAAGGTAAAAATGGAAACTTTCTAAAACTCAATACGTACCAGTTAATGTTCGAAGTCGATTTAACGTAGATGTTACTGGTGTGCTTTTAGTTGTCCATTGGTTGAGATCGTTATAAAATATAATCTAGAAAAAAAGTATTGTTGGCATTAATTGGTGTGCATGATTGGTTGAAGCACTAGTTATAGGTGATAATGAATCACATTCAATTGCAAACTGATAATTGTATGCATAATTTTCACCACAGACAGATATTGAACGACAAAAACCTACTCAAATAAAAAGAATTTAACATTAAAAGAATTCTTTTATACGAAATAAAGCAAACTTGTTGGAAAACTAATGATATTTGCAGCCGTTGTTGATGAAGACGTTCTTGATTAATTACTTGTTAGCATAAGTAATTAAAATTTATGTTCATGTAAATCATGTTTTCATTTTTCTAATTCTAAACGTTGATCATTTTGTGCAAAAGTTAATTCAAGCATTACACGTTCTCGATCACGAATTTCCTTTGGAAAAAATTAAATTAATAAAACACGAGATAGAAAAAAAAGAATGTTTTCTCGCTTTACTTTTTCTTTTGTTTGTAATTTAGCGAAAATAGCTTGAATTTCTGTACGCCAATCTTGTCACTTTCTTCACTTGATTCCATATTATATAAATCATCATTTGAAGAATTTACTTCAATAATTTCATTTGGTTGTTCATATAATTCACTATATGTTGGTCAATTATATGGAAGTTATTGCCAACTAAGTATTGAAAAAGAATTGTATTAATAAAAATAATGAAGGAACAAGAAAAACCTTTCATGAATTGTGACGCATTTTCTGGGCATGCAGTTGGAATACGTGAAGAATATTTATTTGTAGCAATACCAAAAAGAACTTGCATTCGATCAAAACCTCTATATGGTATTTCACCTGTTATACATTCTCGTAGAAGAACACAAAAACTAAAAAGAAAAAAGAAAAAAAGAGTGTTTTCCATGTGATTCAACTGTGATCTAAAAGAAAATTCGCACCTCTCAGTTTCCTATGACAGTCTTTATGTTAAGATCATGTTGGTTATAAAATATATAAACTACTAATTTCCTAATGTACTTATCGAGGATTAAATAAAATCAAGTAAAACAATGTGTCTGATGAGACATGGAATAGAGAACAATCGCTTATCATCAGTAACAATACTGTCTAGATTCCATTAATAGCTATCCAAATAAGCCTAGAAAGTATTTGTTCATACTGTTTTCAATCTACATCAAAAGGTCATGATCTAGCAGAAATAATAGAACCGATGGTTACGTAATAAAATTCACAAAATTTTGGTCGTGACAATAGCGATATAAATATAATCATTTTTCTTCGTTACTCTTACCTTCGAACATTACACTTTGTTGAAAATGCATTACTTCGTATACATTCTGAACTCATCCAAGGAAATGTTCCAGCAGCTGACGTGCTGATGATCAAATTTTTTTCGCAAAACGAAAATCTATAACTTCGAATGTGTTATATAAAAGCCCACTATCATTATGAATATCTTCAATTGATCGTAAAATGAGAACTAAGACAATATTTGAACATTTTTTAAATGTCGATGAATAGTATGTTCAGATACTTCATCGCGTAAATATTTCATTCCGTCAGCAATTTGCTTAGCATATTGAATAAATGCATTTGGATAAAGACCAGATTTTCCTTTTTGTAAAAGAGAATTTAATGCACCATCTCGTACGAATTCCATAACAAGATAAAGATTTCATTTTGATAATGATGGACAAATACGAAATAATTCAATTATATTTTGATGTGGATTATTTACACATAATCAACCAAACCAACGATCTTTTATTTTGTGTTTGCTTCTATTGGTGTTTTATTTTCGAATGTGATTGATTTGCCACCGAAGAAACAATTAACAACACTACGTCGGATTAGATTAGATGAACAATTTATTATTAAAATAATCTAGCGACATCTGTAAGTCGAACAAACCATCAAATTCAAGTTATCTCGCATTTTTTAATGCGCCGCGAAGCAGAAGCATTTCTGTAGTCCGTCGCATGTTTTCTTTTGCTTTCTCGACATACGCACCTTTTTCGTCGTTTTGTGACGCAATGATCCCGAGAACCAAAAATCATAGAAAAGTGGTTAAAACGTGAGATCGAAGTATCAAGATCGAACTTAGAACATCTGTTTTCTAATCTTCAATCTGAAGTTCTGTTCACTCACAAATATCGTTCCAAAATGACGACGATGAAAGAAATTTTATGTGAGATAATTAAAGTGACATCATGAACATATGTTAGCCACTATAGTCTATTCATTTACAGCTGATCTAAGATAATGAATCATGGAGATGAGGGTGTGGGTGTGAGTAAAGAATGAGTTATCCATACCCACACCCACACCCAACTTCAGATTTTCCTTACATATCACCATGAGTATGATGACAACTATCATTCCAAATTCGCTCCTCTGGAGCAGAAAGAGCGAATGTAGAACAATCGAAGTTTTAACAGAAAAATCGTAGTTTTGCGCAGGGGTACCTCTGCGTGAAGTTTTCATGAGATACTTCGGAAGTATGCTTTTGCCAGTCTCTTGCCAAGATGTGTTTCAGTAATAAATTTTAAACGTATGTTATAATCCAGTGAGGAGATATTGACTGGCAAATGTTAGGAAAAGTCTGAATTTTCGCTGCATTGATGCGATGCATACAAGACCAAGAGTTCAATTTTGTAGCTTAAATTGAGTAAGGATATAGGCCTTAGTGATATTCGAGGCTGCAGAAAATTTCAGCTTCATTGAGTGAATCTCTGTTGAGATATTGCGTATCTAAAACCGCGTTTGGTGTACTTGAAACTTGAATTTTAAGTTGAATTCAAGTTTCAAGTTCGACATATATGTAAACGAGGGGTGTTCACGCAGAGAGGTTTTACTGTATTTACGAGATTTGCATAGGAATGGATGAATAATTTATTATTGAAATAATCTAGTGACATTTCTAAAACTGAAATAGCCCAATTGTTTTTACTTTTATTTATTAGAATAAATATCTTTTTTTAAATTACAACGAGAAATCTCATTTAAATTAAATAATTCGTTGTTGATTTTTATGTCAATTGATGATATGAACATTTTTTAGTTTTATAGTAAAATTTTCTATAAATGATCCAGTATCATCATCATCCTCACGAAACAAAAGAAAATTAATTGAAATCTATGTAAGTTTAAAACAAACTCAATTCAAGAAATACGATTTAAGTTTTGAAAGTTTTATGTTTTGATTTACAATCTAGGCCATTTTGATATAAAATCAATATTATAATTCCATCTGATGTTTGCTATCTTAGTCGAATACCGATTGAAATGCGTTATTTTATTTAGCAGAAGAACTTCATCACTCAGTTAGTACAAGTGATGAATATTTTACTATAATATTACATTTTGCACGATGATCAATAGGTACTCGTTATTCTAAATTCGTATGAGAAACAATCTCAGATCGTCGATGATCACGAGCTTGAGAAAGCCTAGGTAAGATAGAAAATAAAAAGTCATTGTTTTTAAACATCATATTAGGTCGATTATATGACTTAATGACACGTCTAGTACCACTTTCACGTCGTTTACAAATTATTAAAGATGTAATTTTTACCAAGGTAAAACTTTTCAATTCATATTGAACAAACCGAAAGATATGTCATGAGACTTGTTTTAAAGATTTTTCAATTACAAATCAAAACTAAATGTTTGGAAATGAAAAAAGCATCATATATACATGTGTGAAGATTTATCTTCTGCTTGTTCGTCACCACTTGGAGATGAGGATTTATGAAAAACAGTTGCAAGTGTTTAATATTGCAATTAGACCTTGAAGTTTTGTTAAAATATGATTTATTTTTTCAAACATTCGCTATTTTTATCATTCACAAACGACTTTTTTTAAAATAAAGCAAAAAGAAAGATATATTCTGTTCAATTGAAAGACAGAAAAGTCAAACGAAGTATGTTCACGACACGAATGGTCCATTGAGTAGAATTGAATCAGTATCTATATTGGACGTCATCAAAACTTTATATCACACCCAATAGAAAAATAATTAGAGAGTCGCTATGATATCGTCAACATTCTCATAACTTAGTATATTGCTTCGCTAGTTTACCATCTGCTACGAATGTAAAGCGGCACTGAAACAATTTTCTCTTAAAATACGTTCTTTTTTGATAACATTTACATAGATCGTTGCAGCACAAACTTGATTAAATGGAAGATTTTGAAGAACCAACTGCTCCGATTGAATAGTTTTTGTAATTGTTAGAAGAAGTTGGATTCGTTGAAGGAATAGAAATCGAATACCAACTACATTGCACATGTTAGATTTCAACTTATAAAGTCGAGTCATAATCACTTCTATTTAAAGCTCATCTTTCTTCAGCACACAAAAAATATGATGTTTTTCAATAGAATTTCTGTTGTGTTTTTATGGAGGCATGCACGATAAAAGCGTTGTTGATTAGATTGTTCTTAATATAAAATTTTAACTATGAGTGTTTTTCTTTGGTGAAATAAATAATAATTGAGTTGTTTTCCAATACAAAAATGGCGGACAGAATGCTATTCTCTGTGAGAGTAGTTTTGTCTCAATACGTTTTCCAACAACATTATATGACTGAAAGTTGAAACCTCTGTTGAATTCAAGTTTGAAATATGAGACATGTGCTTGATAAAATGAGTAATCGTTTTCATTTTTGTTCTCTGAAAAATTATTATCGCCGGTAAAAATGCGACAGCGAATAATGCAGCATTATCGTGAGAAATGACTCATTGCTTACCACTGATAAGAATAAGTTATCGCATTATTTTTTCCAAGCACTACTTGCACATATGGAGCTCTGATAAGTTACTATAAAAGGATGAAAAATATGCCTTACTCATTTCATTGTGCAGAATAAACGTAAGTGTATATCATTAAGTAGAAAAATTCATTGCAAATAATCAATGAATCGTATAAAATCATCAGCAGCAGCTACATCTTCTCCAGCAGTTAATACTAAACCACCAGCCATCATACCAGACGATAGAGATTTAGATGTCTCGTCAAGTATGTTGAAAGTAAATATGGAGATGACTTCATCTACAGATGAACATTCGAATGCGCGATTTTTTGATACTGCCCTAAAATCGGCCTGTGAACAAGGACACCAATCAGCATCGAAAGCAGCTGGCCAAATCGAAGCCGATAAAAACGAGACACGCCAAATTATTGCCAATCATGCTATCGATCCACTTGAAATGCTGCACCTTGGTAAGTTAGTCGTTTGTGAAAAGTCGACTGAAATCGTTGTTTGCCGTTCTTTCTGTAAAACAGAGAATATTCATATGATTTCTTTTTTGAATTTTAGTTGACCATTGGATTCAACAACTGCTTGGGGAATTTCTGCAAAAGCGTGATCATTTTAAATACAAACTGAAAGAAAAATGGGAAAAACAAGAATTATTTGTGAATCATGAACATAATAATAAAACACGCACAACTTATTTTGTTGTTAAAGAACTACAAGAAGCGTTGAACGGCGTTTTATCACGATCATCATTTGAGGAAACTACGGATTATATTACAAAGCTTGAATGTAAAAATCATGATGTAAATGAACTGAAAGAAAAATTTAATGAATTAAGTGAACAGTATTTTAAAATTATCGATTCATTGGAGTACATTGATCGGGAAACAAAAAGCTATAATACCCATATCAAAAGTATTAGAGATTCACTAATGAGTCTAAAAGCACTGAATGATAAAATTACGCATACAATATGTATTATTGGTTTGGAAAAGGCTGGTAAATCGACATTTATCAATGCACTTACTGGCTTTCAACTGTTGCCGACAGCAAGTGAGCGTTGCACACAAATACGTACTGTGTTGAAACCGCCATTACAAAATCAATTACAAAGATTTGCGACGGTCACTTATTATAATGATCATGAATTTAAAACTTATTTTGATAAAATGGTAAAGAAAACTGATGAAAGTAATGAACAATTTGAAAGGCGAAAACGCGAAGTGATGGAAGAACGTGAAGCTTTGAAAAAAAAATTCCCGCATGAACATTTCGATATTAATGCGTACGATACGAGATCCAATGAAGCTGAAAAGCAAAAGATTATTAATTCATTACATGATTACATTAAAGGCGAATTGTATGTTAATATTATTAAAGAAATTTCAATTTACACGGATAAACTACCAGGTAAGGAAAATGCAATTATTTTTCTTTGTTAACTACACATGACCATTACGTTATCGAGGACAGCCATGTTTTCGAACGATAACATTGTTAAAGGCAAGAAAATCTAAAAGTATTAACCGGGAGTATATTCTGTTCCCAAATGAAAAACTCGAGGAATCATTCTGTTGTATGTAGTAGCAGTAAAATCCTTGATATAGCAGTGGTCTAAAAAAATGTCAAATTATTTTGTAACTTTTCTTTTCGTAGGTGAAAATTATGAGCTATTGGATGTACCTGGCTTTGATTCACCAATTAAAGAGCACCGCGATGCTGGCCTACTTGCAATTGCTACGGCAGATGCATTCTTATTTCTTAGCAATGGTCAATCACCCAGTCTGACTGACCCACAAATATGTCTCTTGCATGAAATTCAAACACATCATTATGAAGCTATGCAACGTGCCTTTGGTATTTTAACAAAACTGGATTTGTGCTCAACACGAGCAATATATTTGGACCATTATGAAAAATGCAAAGGTGAATTGATTGATAAACTTTTTAATCCGGCACGTATTTTTGCTGCATGTCCACGACTAGAACTATTAGAGGAACGTTCTGATGAATATAGAGCGATTGATGGAAAAATCCGACACTTCGATAATTTAAAAAATGGTTTTGAACTAGCCAAAGCCGCATTAAATGAATTTATTGAGTATGAATTACCAAAAACACATTTGAAACAATTGCTTGATTTAGGCAAAACACGATTGCTTCGTTTTGCTAACGAAGCTCTTGATATAGTAAGACAAAAACAGCTATTACCAGAAAATCTAGCTATTATGTCAATTGATGAATATCTCAAAGTGCATAATACTGAACATTGGGATCGATATTACTATGAAGATCGTTTCAATCCGACATTTGCCAAAGCTAATGAATGGCATACAACAATAATAACGAGAGATCGATCAAAATTTATTAATGATACCAAACAGATATTCCATGATTGTTTTCTTGAGTTGACAAAAGAATTTATGCAGCCCCAACAACGAATCGACAAATTAATGTATGAAGTTTACGGCTACACAAAGCTTATATTGAACGCGCATCCACCTGATAATAACCAACGTGAAAAATTATCATTTGAATTGGAGAATATTGTTGATAAAACATCAGATCATTTGGCACAACATTTTTATCATAGTTACGTTTGTGAACTAGAAAATATTCTAAATGAGATATCACCTGAAGAAAAAGATTTGTATCGAACAAAATTATCATTAGAGAAGTGTAGATATGAAGTACATGCGTTGATCTTTCGTATTTGCCGTCCAGTGATTATGGCAGGTCTGAGATATTCACGTTCGGATTTTCATTGTAAAGAAGAAGCTATTAGAGAATTGATATATATTGCGCCGATTGTAGCATACAAAATCGTGAATGATAGAACGCAAGATAATCGTGGAGAACTTGCTTTAATGATACCAAATCTAGCTGAACTATTACTTAAAGGTGGAAGTGGAACTTCTGAAAGACTGATTCAATCACTTTTTGTAAGAGATGAATAGTAAATGTGTGTACACATTTTCATATATGGTATTTTTATTCTTTCTATTCTCTTTTCCTCTCTTCTTTTTGTCGATTTTCTAGAAACTATTTTTTCCGTTCAAGTTTATCCGACAAAATGGGTGGCACTAAGCCAAAGAATAAACATTTTCATTTTCTTCTCTGATAAAGAACCGTGTCTGGGTTAAAATAAAGTTTATTCAACTTAAAACGAAGTAAAAAAAAAGGAAATAAAGTCTTTGACCAATTGATAAAAACTGTAAGTTTTCTTAAAAGATAGATGAAGCGAATTTTAGATTATTCCAGAAAAACAGAACTAAATTTTTTCTTTACTAAATCAAAACAAGTAAATCATGATTTCTTTTTTTGTTGTTAAGACAGTAAAAATTTCCCATTTAAAATAAATATTACTCATCTTCAGTGCTCACAGACGTCCTATAAATTCTGAAAATAATATTTCAAATAAGCATATAACATGGTCAATATAGTAACATTGATTGACTCTTGAGAAAACGATAAGTTATAAGAAAACTATTTTACCAATCTTAATTTAATTAGCAAATCAAACAAGAGAGGATACTGACGATGACGATTGATGAGAAACCAATGAAGTTTGAATCAAATGTAAAATAAGTAAATTTAATATTTTTTTTTCTTTTTTAAATAGTTGCGTCGATTATTGAACTGGAAGAGCAAGGGAGAAAAAACTCATTCTGAGTCATTCAAATGGCTAGGAGTGGATAGGAATGGATGGGAATGGATAGAAACAGCTTCCAATTAATCGATATGAATTAGTGTCATGAAATAGTTCAAACTATGCACGAACATTATAATCCATTATAAAGATTGATGTCGCTATTTTCAAAGTGCTTTGACTTAAGAAAATCTGCTGAAAACAGTTATAATCGTGTTCCAATATGTATCAGACTTTTTTCGTCAACCACACTCTTTAGTTATTTAGATCCACCACTATGTTGATAAGATAAAATTTTAACAGGCTCAACTCATCAGGAAACCTCCTGAGGTGGTTCACATAGATTACAATGCATTTTTGTTCTCTGGAAGATGTTCTAATAAAAGTACTAAAAAAGCTGGAGCTCATGGTGCTTTCTTCAAAAGATACACTGATTTTTCAGATTTTTGTTAATCAATAGTCCTAGTGAACAGTAAAATGCCATGAAACTACTAAATAACAGTAGAGTGCACCGAACCCACACTTTTTGAACCCAGATCTAGTCGATTGAAAAGTTTTGGAGTGAGGATAAGTATCTGGTTGCAGACATTATCGACTCTTGTCCTCTGTTCTATTTCTTACAAACAGTATTTTTTTTTCCATTTCCGATTCATTCTGTATGATGTCTTGGCATCAGTGAAAAATACCCAGACGCTCATCCAAATATGCATGCTTCGGATCAGAGATGCCAGCCTGGCCTGCTCGCCTGCAGGCGCCTGGCAGGCCGGGCTACAGGGCCAGGCTGATTTTTCATATATTAACCTGGCCTGCATCACCCAGGTCGAGCAATCTGACAGTAGGCACCTATCGGAACCCATCCGATCCGACTGGAATCCAATAGGATTTTATCGGATCCTGTCAGATCTTACAGAAT
>OENM01000192.1:0-36255 GCA_900239745.1 Rotaria magnacalcarata
AAAGAGTTAAATCTGTGCGACGAAAACTGACGGAGATATTGGTAAAATACTGAAAGGCTCATTATTCCTGGGACACCCGATATATTCTAGTAATTCAATATTTCCTTGTTTCGCAATAACTGCTAAGTTCATGAGATGATCGAGTAGAGAATATAATTATTAATAGAAGAAAATTACTATAATTTACTGAAAAATTATTTGATGACGAGAGAAAGCTTTTACTTGACAGTAGACATTAGGGGTGTACAGCTCACGCTCATTTTCGTGAGCGGTCATCAGTGACAACCAGCTATGGGGGTTGAATGAGTACGAGTGATTTTGAGGTTCGTAGCTCTAGTTATAAAGAAGTAAAATTAGCTACAGCTTTGGTTATTGACAACTGAAAACCGTCATGCTCACGACCGCTCGTTCGCGCTCATTTCAAAATGAGCGTGAGCTGTACACCCCTACTAGACATCAATAAAAGTGCAGCTGTACGTTTCTAACACAAAATGAATCCTTTTTTCCCTACTACAGCAGAAGATCAGCAATTATGCTTGTATATCGAAGAACTGCCAACAAGTTCATATTTCAATTAACAATAAGAGATGTTCTACAGTGAAAATAGGCGTGATTACTTTGAAATCCAGTTGAACATGCCGAGAAAAAGTTCACGTGACAATTTTGTCGAAAACAAGTTGGTGACAATCCTACTTCAACAAATGGAATTATTCTACTTTTTGGAAAACAAGATAGAGGTATACTTATTCATGTGTCTGTTTCCTTATATTTTCAAAGTGAATTCTTGCATGAGTATGATGCAAGAGTGCAGACATAAACAGGACGAAACAAATACTGAAATTATTTCATCATTAAGATGGCACATAGAAGAGTATTATTATCTTCCGTTTATCGATATTGTATAGGGGATTCTTCGAGATACTTTTTTCCACAGATAGATTTTTCAATACTATTTCTGAATTTTATTTTGCACAATTCCAGCATATCGTTGGATGCTCTATAATTTGTTGACAAGAAAAATTTTAAAGAAGTGGTTTTTAGCATAAAAATCTTTTACTTTCTTGATGCAGACACGAGTTTATCTCTTAAGTTCAGAAAGAGCTTTGACAGTTGAACTAGCTAAGAAGTCATTCTGTCATATTGGCTGTCATAGGTAATTTCACTAAAAATCAAGCTAATCTTGTAATCTAATGACGATAAATCAAAAAGAAAGAACAGATATACGCGATATCAATGTTTTGCATCTGATTTGTTAGTGTTATAATTTGAGTTAGTTTTGTTAAATTCTCCGATAATATTCTGGCACATATACATAAGTCAATCTCATAAAATTTGAATGTACTTCCTTTTATTTGACTATCCAGAAATGATTACAAGGCTGCTTTGATGTGCTGAAAACTTTCTGAGAAGTTTCGTTCAATATTTTTGGTAATTTTGATGTTCATGGTTCTATAATATGAGTTAGTTGTTTGACTAAAGGCAATAAATAAAAGATTTAACTATTTTGTGATGTGATGGAGCTTGGAATAAATGATTCTAATCAACTAATAAGATTCTAAACAAAACACGTTCATATTGCATGTAAAAGCATTACACCTCAACACTATTTCAGAATCTGTGAAATATATCTTTCTCTGTCAAATCGATGAAAAATCTGATATGAAATTAAAACATTTTGATACCATTAGAAAATCTTTTAAAGTTAAAAGAAATGACATTTTCTTCATCTATTACGATGTTTAAAAATTAACAAAAGAATTTTTATATGAATATGTATTCATTTGCGCATTAACTGTAGAGTTCTTTCCTGAAAGCAACACGTTGATATATTCATTTTTCTCAAAATGTGTCTGTGGATTCCGATGTATCAACTTTGGGTGAAAAACTAATTTGAAAAAATAGATCAGTTCAAATATAAGCTTACTGCACTGGTGCTCAATATGATATCTATTTGGTTCTCGAATTGAAATATGACGATGTATTATTTCTGATAATGAAATAAATTTTACTGTTGCAAAGAAGAAAGAAGCCCATCTTCAACGTATGTCGAGTATTTTTGGTACATATTTATATATTCACCAGTAAGTATCATGTAAATTAAATTATATCTCTGTTAAGTGAATTATGGACGAATACTCTTTTCACATATTTTCCAAGGTTAAAATTTGTTAGACATATTAAAAGCAATATTTCCATAGGCAACTTTATGAGATTTACTCATTCATAGGTCAAAATATTGACGAAAAGTTTTGCTTAAACTTCAAATACATTTGAAACTATTGATTTCAAAACCTATAAATATATATATAATGACAAAGTAGTGCTTTTTCGTCGCTTCTTTTTTTTATAAAGATAAAATATCAGCATAAAATTTATTAGATTAACAAAAAAATGACTCCAACCAGTAAAAGAGTGACAAAAATACTCAAAATTTCCTTGTCATGAAAATAGCGAATAGACCGTTTGGTTTATTTGCATATTAGGTGTTTAAATAACCGACTGTTATTCGTCTTGAATTCCATTGTGACACAACATAAGTTTATTTGTAATAGGAGTACATTTTTTTTGTGAACTTTCAAGTGTAGTTTGTACTACGATTACTGGTATTATTTTGACATTCTAACTATTTTCAAAAGAATAATTAGTACAGAATATTTTCTATTTGTTTATAAAAGATTTTTTGCATAGATTAGAAAAAGGATTTATTATAATAACTTTATCTTTTCATAATGAACAAAATATTTCATTACAGTTCAATTTATTTTTTAGAAATCTATTCTGGAGACGACATGCAAGAAAGAACTGTAAAATATTAATTCTTCGAGTTTGTATGTAATTCAAGATAGAGAACATCTTCTAGTATAATAAATAAATAGGATTACACAGGGTCGAATGATCCTCTTTTTGCAAAAAATATAATAATCTAGAAAAGTAGGAGTGATTTTCATTTGTCATTATTTATAGCAATGTCGTCCATGTCAGTGGCTCTTCGATTAATGTCTGTTGTATTAGATTACTCGTTATACACAATTAGTATTCTTACTGTCATTGGAATTATTGGAAACTTAATTAATATTCTAGTATTTATGACTTTAAAACTCTTTCGATCTAGTCAATCTGCATTTTATTTAACTGCAGAGTCTTTCATTAACATTGGCCAATTGATTATTATTTTTCTCGGTCGATATTTAATTACCTTTTATGGAAGAGACCCTGCTGAAACCTCGATATTCTGGTGTAAAATGAGAAATATTTTAGGCCAAATTTTCCGACTCCTTTCAACTTCATTTGTATGTTTCGCAGCATTTGATCAGTTTCTTTCAACAAATCCTCGTCTAAATTTACGTCAATTAAGTACACTAACATTAGCCAGACGTCTTACAATTGTATCAACTTGTTTCTGGATTTTTCATAGTATTCCACTTGCGATTTATGTTAATATTGATTCGTCCGCAACGTGTGGTATAACCAATGATGGTTTGAAAAATTATTATTCTATATTTTATTTTCCTTTCGTGCAAGGATTTTTACCAATTATTTTTTCATCTTTATTCAGTATATTAGCTTATCGAAATGTTCGTCATCTGATTCGACGGCAAATACCAATAATTCGTCGCCGATTGGATCGACAATTGACAGCGATGGTTTTTGTACGTGTAATTTTCTTTACAATTCTATCACTACCCTATTCAATATATTGCATTTACAAACTCAATGCTTCAAACGATCGCGAAGTCAATTTTTGTTTGTATGCTGTTAATAAACTATTAGAAGTTATTTTTGTTTCTTTGTTAAATATCAACTATGCGGTAAGATAGTTAATATTGTTTTCTCCAAGTTTTTAACATCATGATTGTTTTCAGAGCAGTTTTTTCATATTCATCAAATCATCAGCACGATACAGTCGGCAAGTGAAATCTTTTTTCGCGCGGAAATGTTGGAAACTATTGAAAAGATTATGTCGTATTCATCCAAATGTAGTTCATTCACTTCCAAGTACCTCGAATGTCTCCGCCAATGAACTTGAATAAAACATGCCTTTATTCGAAGGAAATATTCTTTTTTTGTTCACTTATTTCTACAGTTCGCCTTCTCCAGACGTTGTTACAAGTATGAAATATAATTTTCGATTCACGCAAGAATATTTTAGTATATAGAAATAATTAATATGTTGACTTAGATCTAAGCCGTCTTACAAAAAAAACTGTTTTGTATAAGGAAACAGTCAATTATTAATATACATATTGGTTCATATTCAAAGAAATATAAAACCAGAAAAAAGTGTTGGTCATAATATTGATTCTTTCCATATTCAACATAAGCAAAAAAAGCTTATCTAAAGAACGGAATACTCTTGCAAGAGTTCACTTAAAACACGTTACGTCATTCAATCAAAAATCTTTTTTTTAGATATCGTTGTGATATTTTCTATCAATTTTAATAGCATAACAAAAATTTTGGAAAGCTTGCGCTTTTCATGTAATGATCAATTAAACCTGATGATTCCTATTCAGATGAATGTAATTGTTATACATTAATACTGTTAAGTGATGCTAAATTTGAATTTTACAAAATGAAGTTTTAATAATTGTATCAGAATTAACTCAAATTTCCTTTTTCTTTCTATCAGTATAATAAACAAGGATCACAACATACCCAACATGTTAGACACTGAAGTCTAATCATTTTTAGATTCTTTGAAGAAAACTACATCCTAATTACATGATGATGGAATTAGAACTTTTGCACATTTCATTACGATAGGATTAGAATGCAATTCTATAAATATTGATGGACATTGCATATATGCTTTAGACAAGGAATAAAAGACACATGTCTACAAAAATATTGCAGGGTACTTCCACGATGTGTATGAATTTTTTTTTCAATGAAATAGTATTTCAAACAGTATCATTATCATAAATTATCAACGATCTCGTTCGAATCGGCTTCTCATAGAAGAGAACTTGAATGAAACAGGCTATTCATTGTTTTCATCTATTTAAAAACAAGAAAGAGATACTGATGAAATAAACTTTACCCTAAAAAATAACCTAGAAGAAAATTTGAGTTTAAGAGAACGTTATATAAATCTATGTGTTTTTCATCAAAAGGTACATGACAAGTACATTCAATTTTAATAGCTACTACTGCAATAGAAGATCAGTTTAATATTTCAAAGTATACATTAAAGAACAGAGAAGAATTCTTTTAAATTATGAAGAAATAAATAGCATACTCTACTGTCGTACTGTTACTAAATACAATAGTTGCAGATAAACTTCCTTTCTGAATTAGCCTCCTTTTCTATGCCTCATATTTCATTTTCGTATTCCCTTTGAGCGCTTGTTCGCTCCTTCTATCATTTTGTTTTATTATAGTTGGTTTGATTAAAATTATACAAAGAAGTACTGATATCAACACAATTTGATTTATTCAACCTTCGTGTAACGGATTTCTGTTACTTGTGGTTTATTCTTTCATATACTTATGGAAGGATTACAACGAAAAAGGGGGAAGAGAATAGAAGAGGAGAGATGAGTCAAGAATGACTGGTGAACAACAATTGAACAAGGGTATTTATATGCGTGCACGAAAAAGAGAAATAGAGAACAACGAAAGGAAGAGAATAATGATAAAGAGAGCCACTACCCCCAGTGATGACTGTATGACAGATGAATCCATCACACTTCGATTATGCAGAAATGTTGATGATAGGTGTCTCTTTGATTTTATTTACTATTTTCTCGAGAAATTTATTACTTTTTTTAATCTTTATAGGAAAGAATTTAAGAAATAATTGAGTTCGACATCATGAGTTAAAGTATAAACCTGCCTATATTAGAAGATTCTGTTTGATTAATCGATGCTTAAAAATATTTTACAACTTTAATTTATACATATGCATCTGGAATATGACTATTTTTCAGGACTCCTGTATGCAAACAAAGCTGCAAAATTACTGGACTCTTAAAAATATCCTCTCGAATTATCAAAATTCATTTACTTTTCTAGAAAAAATAGAAGCCTCTTTTTTTTTAATTCAAGATTATGGAACCTGATGAAAACACCTTGAAAATGTTTTATACTTTGACCTAGACAAAGAAGCTTGGTCTTTTATCAACATGACAGTTTAGAATGATAAATATGATAGTTGTGAGAAAAAAACACGTCGATTGATTTGATCCCAACTAACGGTAGGTTACTTCTCGACTTTTAGGCTGACTTCATGCAAAGTCAGACTGAGAGAAAGCAATGTGCTAGCAACTGTGTTGTACATAGTAAATATTTTTCATCGTATCTTGCACGATCTAGTTTCAGGTCAATCTAGAGATATGATCTGTTAATGGTTTCAAAATATTGCAAGGTAGTTTGAGCGTACTAAAGAAAAATGAATTTTATTAAAAACTTTATCAACCAGAAAGTTATTTCTGTATTTATCGAATCGTAACGGTGTGAAGTAAAGACTAAGCTACTCAGAAAGTTACTCAGTCTGCTCTAAAAATGAGACAAATCTATATCATAGACATCGACAATAATTACTTGATATCTTCAAAATGAGTCAAAGGTTTATTCACTTTTCTGTCTGATTTCCCCTCAATTAGTATACCGATTAGGATAGATGTGATGATGGGATTGAGTAAAATCTCTCTCTTTGTTTTCAGTATCAACTTGTAATTTCTTTTTTTTTTCGTATATCATAAGTGCAAAACACTGATTGATTACTAAATATATACAAGTATCACTAATTCGTTTTTTTGATACTTTACCAATTACTTAGAATGCCTTTAGTTGCAATCCGAAGAAGGAAAAAACGACATCTTTTCTTTGTTTGTATAAAGAACTTTGTCTGTAATATCATTGAACTAATATGGACCAATAGGGATAGCGAAACAAATTATTTTTTTATCGTCTGCATGTATTTGATTTAGATTATAGGTGTGTTTGTCTCTCGAAAGACATTATTAATCTTATTTAGTTACGAAAAGAAATCAATCAAAATGGAACGTCAATCAACGACATTCATTTTAATGAAAATCATTCGTGATTTAAATTTTAATACAAATACTGAGGTAATATTTTACTTATCTTCTATTTAGTCTTTTTTTTACTATTAAAATTAGGCTCGTGAACAACAACGTCGTTTTGTAAATGAACGTTTTCAACGTTCAAATACAAAAATCGATCATTGTATAAAATCTTCTGCAGCCGATTTAACAGAATTAATTACAAATTTTTCTGATATCTATACATCAATTGAACAATCAAAAAATCGTGTTCAAAATGTTCGTGAGCGCTTACGTGAATGTAAAAATTTATTATTACTAAAAAGACAAGATATACGCAAATTATGGTTGTTAACATCTGAACAAAATGCTTTAGTAAAAATTTATCAAAATATCGATGAATTAAAACATGTTCCTTTGCGTCTACAATTTTATTTGAATAAACATTTATACATTCATGCATCATTATTACTATTAAAAGCAAAAGAACATCAAGAACTACGTTTAATAAATGCACTATCTGACATTGACACACAATTAAAAGATGAACGTGTCTCATTAGAACATCAATTACGCTCAGAATTAATAAATCAATTATTTGAAAAACCATGTCGGGACATACTTGGAAATAAAAATGTTTCATCATCGACTAATTCAACATTATTAACAAATAAAAATGATCATAATTATTTATCACGTATACGTGAGAATCGGCTTTTAAGAAAGCAACTTGATCAAGATTTTGAATCAGGAAAATTACTATTTGAATCACATTCATTAGCTATTATACCTGATAAATATATGTTAGTTGACATACGTCAACAAGCACCGGAACTATATCTTGATGTTTTATTACAATCATTATCAATATTGTCACGTTTAAATGAAACACTTGATTATTTACAAAAACAATTGCATGAACAATTTCATCGTATCGTTTTACGCACAACACAACATATTGTTGATAGTAATTTTGTTTTACATTCAAATAATTCACATCAAAATCTTATGGTAAATAATCCAGATTGTTTAAGAGACTTATTAGAAACATGCTATGAACAATTTAAACTTGTCGTAAAAAACATCGAATATATATTAAATATTTTAAAATTTATACAAGAACATCAAGCACCTGTACAAATTCAACAACAAGAATACATTGGAATACAAACAGCAGAAAATCAACGAAGTATAGTTTTTACTTTTAGTTGATCATTGCCTATAATAATAATTTTTTGTTTTCTTTTTTTAAATTCAGATCTGAAATCTGAGCAAAAACAATCAATACCAGTTCCAGTACAATTTGAAATTCCATATTTATTTTCTATTGAACTTGCTTGGGAAACTCTTCAACAAGTTCTTAGTGAAGTATTAAATGAGTATATCGAATACAATAATACAATCGATGGATCGTCACCTAATTCTTCATTAGTATCAAGTTCAACAGATTATTCAAATCGTCATTCAGTTGTTGATTTTTCACAATATTTAACAAAAAAAGCACCACCGCGTTCACAACAAATTCCACGTCTATTTGAGTTTTCTCAATCAGCACAATTCAATTCAATGACATCTTACTTACAAGAACAGAATCGATTCGTTATTAAACAAGAAACGACAACAGCGACTGCTGCTACATCTTATAAACAATATGTGTGCAAACCAAATTATCGTAATATTACAGCGGTGCATGATATTCTTCAACGAATTATCGAAGACATTGATGCGAACTTTAAATTACATCCAACTAAACGTATACTTGACAGGTTAGAACAAAGAAATTCACATTGCTAGTTGCTTAAGTAGCGAGATTGAGTTTCGAATAGACTGATAATAATCATTGTCCCGATACTAAAAAGTCGATTTGGAGCCAGCTGTATTCAAATCGTATGAAATATTCAGTCTTATTTGATGACGTTACCGAAAAACATTAAATTTAAAAAAATAAGTCAATAGACAAACAAAAATTCACTGTAGATACTTTTTTTTAATTTGTACTTCCAAGAATTCATGAGAGTACTTTATACATAATCATAAAAAAAGAGTTTATCAAACACCACAGCTTTACATGTGCTTTAATTCAAAAGAAATGATTGACCACAGTTGAGTTTCTTTAAAAATGCTGGTATGTCTGATCAGAAAAGATAAAATTGGTATAGCACGTATAGATTGGCTGTCGATTTTTCTGAAACAAAATTTTCTTATGCAGCAGATTTGTGTTTATTTCACTCTCGAGTTTTCTCAGGTGCATAAACTCAAATAATTTTTAGAACGAACGGAAATACTGGCAAATATTTTATTGCTGTACTCAGCAGTTTTCAATGAGAAATGAGGCGATTTTTTTAGAAAATAAAATAGTGAGTTGCCATTCAATTGAGCTAAAACTATTTTTTTTCACTAATTTAATGAAATATTAGTAAGTTAGTTTCTAAGTTGCTTTTTATTTCAAAATGTGATGTATCGCTGATATTTGCCAGTCTTTAGACGGAGATAAATGATTGTATCAAAAAGCAAAACTATCTTTCGAAGAATTCGATCATGATTTGAGTGTTTTCATTCTAGTCAAAGTATACAGTTAGAATTTAAAATAAACTGTGTACATGATTTGTAAAAATATGTGTTGCTCTATTGAATGTATTGCAGCTCAATAAGTACAATGATGAGATAAATCATTGGCAACTATGACTCTTATTTTGATGTTGCCTTGTTTTAACGAAGAGTTTCACGTTAATCATTAATTTTTAACTAGTTTATTGTGACCTTGAAAAATTAAATAGGTTTTGTTTTTTTTAGACTAATATCAGTATGTTCGACATAGCGACGTGGAAATAAATCATTGATCTGACACAGAGTCAGCAATGAAACGAGTGAAATAGGTTTAGATATTCTTGAATTGTTTTTATTCTTATCTTCTCTGTATACGAAATTCCTAGTTCTTCTTGAAAGTCTTCATACTTTTTTGTTCCTATTCTCTATTTTAAATCAACTACTATTCGGAAGAATTTCCAATGATTGCAAATTTTTCACTTTTTGTGTTATCTAGAAAATTAACTGAATTTATTCGTGATCGTTTTATTGGTCGTGTCATAAAAGATATTCGTGAATCAGCTCAATTATCATCTTCTACGGCAACAGCCGATCAAAATCGTCTTGCTGAATTAGTTCCAGTTGTTTTACAAAAACAACTTCAATTGCCGATTCCAATTCTTCAATCGACATATTCGATATTTAAATCTTGCGAAGAATTATGTGCATTAGTGAAATGTCTTCCGCCATATGCAGATGATTTTTGTCAAGCCATCATTGATCTTTTATTTAAACATCGTGAATCCTGCAATAAATTATTTTTATCCATTGTTGAACGAAATGATTCTCCTGGTACATCAATTTATTCGAATGAATGGGTTAAAGATGCTGATATCAATCGTCATTTACGTACAATGCCAGCATTCGATGCATTTATACGCATGGCTAAACAACAACATTCAGCAAATAATGATAATCAAGATGATAATGCTGATAATATACGTTTTCGTCAAACAAAAGAAACTGAAACTTTATTAATTAATTTTAGTCAAAACGAAATGAATTTAGATGATATTTGTACAACTTATAAACATATTAAATTATTAGCGAATATTCATGAAAGTCTTGATTGGTTATATTGTAAATTATCGTATTATTTTGATATATTGGATAAATGTTTAAATGATACAAAACATCTTGATGCTTTAACTCAAACAACAGGTATAGTAGAAGGCTTAATGAATAATTAAAGGAAATTCTAAATAAGTTCGAATTTTCAATATCGTCAAATTTTATATTTTAGTAAATTTTATTTCATTGAGACTTGAAAGTCTCTTTTGAATATTCTGAGGTAAATTGTTTTTTCATAATTCTTCCAATAAAAGTAGCATGCCGAGCAGAACAAGAAAAGCAGAATTCCAATAAAATGTTTCAACATTTGTTTTTTAAATTAGTAATAATGAAAAGCTTGGTGAATAGTTGTGATACTTAACACATTTTCAGTTATCAAATAGCTGTTTCAACTTAATAAACATTATTTTTTACTGATAATGTGAAATCAAATATTCGTACGCTTGACGCTTATTACTATATTAAAACAATTAATTCGCAATAAAAAAAATGTGTTTCATTGTTATATTAGTTTTTGAAATCTATAGAGGCTTGAATCTCGGCAATGAATTTAGAAGACGAACACTTCAGACTATCGACTTTCACTTATTTATTTTATTCATGACTCCATGTAAAAGTAGCGATTTTACAAGTAAGCGAATGTAGGTAGCAAAGAAAACTCATGAGATACAAAAATTCTGAATTTCTTCTACGCATGAAAATTCGATGAGCCTAAGTTTTGATTACAACTCTAATAGCATTGTCGCTTTTCTCACTAAAAAAATCTGATCAGTTTAATGAAATACATTCTCATTTTAGTTTTCCATGCAATTCGCATTCCCTTGGAGAATACTAACTTAAAAAAAAAGTATTTTTCTTCATTATGAATGGGTTTTTAGTCTTGTCGAAGTTTGAAATCTATCAAGGTTGAATAATTTACACGATGCTGACTCCTAGTAATGAAAGCTGCGCAAAACATTGGACAAGCACTTGCAAAATTTACAAGAGGGCTAGCCATCCTTATCATATTAGAAATTAATGGATTTGAGTTCAGTAGATGTACGCGATGCTATTTTAGACCTGTGCTCGTCTTAGGATTCTCACGAATTTCACATCAATCTTCGCTAATTTATAGGTTGATGGATACTACCAGAATATTGAATTTTTTCTGGAACACTAACAGAAAATTTAATTTCTGCTGTAAACAAAGAAAACTTGGCAGGCTTACGAAATTATTACACTTTCTAACTGCATTAAAACTAACTTTGAATAAGTTCTAAATTATAACTATTGACTAAGTAAAACTGGGCAATCTACAAGTTACACGAAGAATCCCTAAATTATTGTAATACACCTCTATAGCTTTAAGAAAAAGAAGTTTTGGTTTCCATTTTAATTCTAAAACTCATTCATCAATATTTAATATTAATTTTAGTTACATCTGGTTATGCGTCACGATCGTTGAAGCAGAATCATCATCAATATGAACAATTAAAATTATCTCGGGTTAATTTAGAAATATTTTCTAATGCGATGAAAACAACGTTAACATTATCTTATGATATTTTACTTGTTCTATTTCTTGAAATACGTCTTCATTGCTTCTATCATTTATCATTATTGTTTCGTAATGCATCTCATTATGCATCAGTTATTGATACAGATCCTGATGAAAATATAATGACATTAAATCGTGATTTAACACGTTTACAAGAAACATTGCATTCAGCATTGAATGAAAAAAAATTCTCATTTTTATTTCAAGGTCTTGGATTTGTTTTAGCAACAATATTAATTCGTTCGGCACCACGATTTATACGCATAAGTGAAACGGGTGTAACTAAAATGTGTCGAAATATATTTGCCATTGAACAAACATTAACGCAAATTCGTACAGTTGGCGATGCTGAACTAATGCGTGCACATCGTTATTATGAATTATTATATGCAACAAAACCAGACGAAATCATAGCTGTTATTGAAGAACATGGACCTGAATATAGCGAACAAGATTATATACATCTATTACAATTGAAACATCGAAGTTTTCCAGCAAGTGAAAGTGGAAATTTCGATTTAACTAAATATGAACAAATCGTTAAGAAAGCATTACATCCAAATTCAGCAACACAAAATAAAATTGTCAATGGACAAGCAAACGTAAAACATTAAAAGAATATTTGATTTCTTTGTTTTTTTTTAATTCTTATTGAATGATTTTTATTTATACTATTTCTACTATTCGCTTCGATATAATTTCTAGAGCAACAGAAAACACAAACTCATCATTGTATTTAAACTGATTCGTTCACATTTAAATAAAAACAAATTTTTTTAAATTTCATTCAATTAAAATCACATATCTTTCATTTAAGATAAAAAAAATAAAACAATTCTATTCAGCGACAAAATATGGGATTTACATTATACAGTCTAATTGAAGCTGCTCTTCTTTGTGTTAATGCTGTAGCTGTTCTTAACGAACAACGATTTCTTTCGCGATGTAAGCTAATCAATTTGTTAAGATTAATTCATTAATCTTTTACTATTATTATTATAGTAAGCGGTGGTGGAGCAAATCCTCAACCTTATCCTGGAGCAGGTGGTTATGTTGATGACTATCAAAATGCTGGGGGAACAAAACGACAATTATTGAATTTAATTCGATCTGTGCGAACTGTCATGAGAGGTACAATTTCTTTATTTTCTCATCACTTCGATTCCATTTCATTTTCTTGTTTCTATTTTTTAGTACCACTTATTGCGTTTAATATTATAACAATTGTATTTCTTATTTTATTTGGTTAATAAAACTTCATATTTATTTTTGCGGCGTTTGTTTTGTTTCAATTATGTTTTCAGATAATGTCTGCTGTAACAGGTGAAACACCACTTAATCTAGAAAAAGACATTGAACGAGCGATTGTTCTTCTTGATCATCTTCGTACGACCAGTGAAATACCAGAAACAAAATTACTTGAATTGCAACGAATATTACAAAGCGACTTTTTTCATGCTGTTAGAGAAGTTTATGAAAAAATTTACGAAACTGTTTCAATAACCGGTTCAACAGAAATTCGAGCTAATGCTGCTGCTAAAGCAACTGTGAGTTAGAGAATTTGTCTCGAATTAAATCAGTAATTAGTGTATAAATTTAGGTTGCTGCATTTGCAGCTAGCGAAGGACATTCACATCCACGTGTTATTGAATTACCTAAAACTGCCGAAGGTCTTGGATTTAATGTAATGGGCGGACGTGAACAAAACTCACCGATTTATATATCACGTATCATTCCAAATGGTGTTGCTTGGAAACATGGTGGATTGAAAAAAGGTGATCAATTATTGTCAGTTGATGGTGTATCTGTTGAAAATGAATATCATGAAAAGGCAGTTGAATTGTTAAAACAAGCACAAATTAGTGTAAAACTAGTTGTACGATATTCACCACAAGTGTTAATCGAAATGGAAAATCGTTTTGAAAAACAACGTACAGCACGACGACAACCACCAACATCAACAACACCAATAAATAAATGAACAAAATGAATTTACAACTTCGTTCTTTGTTTTCTTTTTGTATATATTGCTATAATCATTATTATATTTGCTTTGTGTAATATTCAATCATAGCTCTTTCTTCTCATGCGTCATCAACTTCGTTTGTTTTGCGCAATTTAGTGCCGTAACTAGACAACTATTTAGGGTATTGAAGAATCTTAATCTCTAACCATGTTTTTAATGATGGTTAAGAATCACTGATTATACGTTTAGAAAGAACAATCAAGCCTTTTTTCTTAAGCAAAACTCACTCGGTGGGTAGACAAGAGTGGAGGAGATAAGCTTCTCTAGTACCCGTTTGGTTACGACACTAATATAATATCGTTATTCTCTTTGTTGATATTTAATATAGGATTGATTAATTATACTAGACAAAATAATATATATCTCTTGTGCTATTGTAGAATAGAAATGACTGAGACAGCAACATCCGTTAGTACGAAGGTGAAGAATTTCAAGTGAACCATTTTTTCAAAAGATAGTCATGTCTGTGTTTTTCTTTTGCTTGTCTAGCTTGAATTTCTTGTTGATATAAATCAACAAGAACAAGTTGATCGAATACAAAAATTGTTGTCTGATCAAAACGGTATATTTTAAAAAACAAGAAAAATTAAGTGTGATGAAAACGTCGAATAAATTTGTTTTAGAAATCGAAAATGTCAATATTGATCTATCATCAAAACGAATAGTTTTGAATACAACATTACAATCATCGAAAATTCAGAAATTAATTGAAGATTCACTTGATATTAATGCTGTACTATTTGGAACTGGTGAGATAATAGTTTTGACTTATTTTATTAATCAATAGAATATCCTTTTCTCTACTAATTTTGTTTGGTTTATAGGAAAATCATTAGGTGCAGCTGTTTCAGCACTTTATAGTAATATGAATCGACCGTTGGAACGTCGTGTTCATGGTTTAGTTAGATTTATTCAAACCGATGATGAACAGTGCATTATTGAAGGAACTGTTGATGGACTTCTACCAAATAGTTCAGCTCGTATCAATATACATGAATATGGCGATCTTTCTGATGGATGTGAAAGGTATCAATCAAAGGTGATAGATAAAATGATGAATATATTCACTATTAATTTTTTCTATAGTTGTGGTGATTATTACAATTCAAGTTCTTCGACATTTCAAAAAAGCTCTAGTGAACCGACCGGTATACTCGGTCATGTAGTGACTGATGAAACAGGTACAGCTGATTTTCGTCTACTCAATCGATATATTCGAGTACCAGATATTATTGGACGATCATTTGTTGTACAGAATTCTGATTCTCAGTAAGTTCGATTCATATTTATTACTTTCTAATAAAATTTATTTCCAACTTTAGACGTCTTGCATGTGGTATTATTGCTCGATCTGCTGGTATTTTTGAGAATACGAAACGTCTTTGTACTTGCTCTGGTGCTACTATATGGCAAGAACGTAAAGACGCTAAAGAAATTTTTCAATAAATTTTAGTATTTTCATCTTCGACTTCCTCTTCTTCATCGGACTCGTCATCTTCACAAGTATGAACGAGTTGTTCATCAACAATTGGTGATTCATCGATCGCTGTTCGTTGTTTTAATTGAGTTTTTCTACGTGGATATCTACGACGCTTTTTATTTGTTGATCTATTTTCATATGTTTGATTAGTATTTGTTTTTGTCTCGACGTTTGTTACTTTAGATGATAAATAATCTTGATTTTCTATCAATGATTCAGCTTTTGGTTGAGAATATAAGCCAACGTTAAGAGTTACGCGTCTTGGTGATAAAGAGGTTGGTTCTAATACTAAAACGAAAGAAAAACAACTTATTCAAATATGAAATAATCGAATTGCATTTCACCCGTCACGATAGTTTTTGGCGGTGATGGTTTAGAAGTATCCGGCATCGGGATTTTAGCAATGATACTAGCCGGTAATGAACCTTCGAAAATAGAAATTCAACAGTTTCAATATATATTTTAACTTTTAATTTTACCAATGATGGATCGGTTGGATGGTGTATCAGGTGGTCGACAACAAGGACAAATAGTGTCATATAAGACTTTACATGTACCTGATATGAACTGTTGAATCTTAGACGATATCCATATATTAAATTGATGGATACGACGAAATAGCCATGTTCTTTCACACCATAGACAACATGAACCACAGAGGGCGACTGAATGTATAATTGGTTCAGGCAAACCAGTAATAGTACTTAGTATAGATGTGATAACTGATGAACATGGCGCATTGTAATGAGTTATCCAAGCAAGAATAATTAAAATAATAACTATAAGACAAATAATATAAATGGCTGATGCTAGAGTCGTCAAATCATCTACGACAGATGCAGCTAGTGGTACAGGCTCATTTTGGAAGAATTGAATTGGTTCGATTATTGTTGATGATGCCAATGATACATTGAGATGAGTAGCATCATGTATAGGAATATGACGATATTTTCGAAAAGTTTGAGAACGATGGTCGTGATGAAAGCCTTGATTAGTTCGTATTCGTAAAAGAATATATATGAAAAGTAGAAAAATATTAAAACCAGTGGACATTGAACGCTTCACCTTTGTGGAAGCACATCGATAAATTTAAAGAAATATATTAAAACAACATCAATAAAGTTTTTCTTTCAATCGATACGAAAAACAAATAACAATAAGCGCTTCATTTTAAAACTTTTTCATTGAATTGATTGTAAGAAAGTTTAAGTGGCTCATTCTTTGTATCATAATAGTAAGAAGATTTTCTTCTCTTGAAAACAAAACTAGTGTATATACATATTGAAAATACACTATTGACTTCGGAAGTAGCGAATTTTTCATAGATGATATACACTAATTGTAAGGAGTGATTTTTTTTCTACATCACATGTTATAGATTCATGGTCATCATCATCGACTTCTGGTATCGAAGAATGGCTCATCCTATCATCTTTTTCATCTAAATGTTTTTCGTTTTCATTTGATGAATCACGTTGATATTTCTCGTTTGGAATACAATATATGTACTAATTACCAATAGCATGAAATTTTCTGCAATACTCTCAGAACATAACGCACTTCCTCACTTTTTTTATCGTTATTTGGATGTCATTTGATAGATCTGAATATGAGCTATCGATTGATGTTGAATTTAAGGCTATAAGAAAATAAATGAAAGTGGACCTATTATTTGATCCTTACAATCCCAGATCGTGGCGATACAACGGGAAACAGTCGGAAAATACGGATAATAGCTGGAAGGCGCAAGCACTATTCCAGTCGGAAATTTTTAGGTTTTTTTTCGGGTAGATTTCAATCGACCTCCCGTGTTTTCCTGCGGGATACGGTGATTTTTCCGCATCTTTCCGACCGATTCTTACAGTGTCCGGTGGTTGGAACGATCGACCTGTGGATAACTAATATATATTTTCCAAATCTTGATTCGTATGCTCAAAACCAAAAATATGTAAACTATTGATATGAACAACACTGGAAACTCATAATCAAAAGTCATACATTCGATTACTCTCGCGTCGGTCAAAACAGTACTCAGACTAATGTTTTGCTGACAGATGTCGCTGAATAGCAAGACAATGACTAGTTATCCTACTGCTATAGTACTTGCGCAATACTTTTTGTAAAATAAAAATTCATGCCAATCCAAAGTATACTGATATGCTTTAGCTTGAGCGACATCTTTTAATTGAATAAAATAAACAATCTGCAACAACAAACGAAACTTCCTAGATTACTGGACATTGGACAATTCCTGGTTGGAAGGAAGAATAGAAAACGCGAAGAAAAATGTAACCATGACTTTTCTTCCGTTCTATATTAGGAAGCATACATATGCACAAATCGTCAAATGTATAAGAAAGAAAAGAACAGAATAAACCTATTGTATAACTAATAACCACTAAGTTATCGCTACATCTTCCATTTTTCTTTATTTTAGATCGCTTGTTTTTTTTCAAATCTTTTAAAGTATTCACTACGAAATAATTTCAAATGACTACAGCAGGAACAAATATTGAATCTGAAACAACCAATGATGTTAATAATGATGAAAATCTTGCATTTGATTCAAATCAAATTTCATCCGATGATCTGCTTGCACAAATTATTGACTCGATAAATCTTTCAACGTCATGTGAAGATACAACTACTGATGAGTCCCAATTGAAATCATCAACAACTACAACTCGTACATCAGGACAAACAGCTATTGGTGCTAAACTTGTGAAAAAATTAGAAACATTAGGTATTTTCTTCATAATGTAAATTCTTTTTTCTGAACTGTTCCTCTCCATCTCTAGCTGCTACTTCAAAAGAAAATAAACCAACTAATGGTAAAACATCAATCATAGCTACAGCAGCAAGTAGTACTACAGCTTCAACGACTAACAATGAATCTGATTCACGTCGTATCATCACTAAAGCGGCTAGTATGTTATATTTGTTTCTATGATTCTTTTGGTTCTTTTAAATTTTTTTTTTCATATTTCAGAAAATATTGTAAAGGGTTTGACTGATCCAGATCCACAAAAAAATCTACTAACATTAGCAACAAAAATTGCTGAATTACAAGAACAGCAACGATTAACACAAACAAAAGCGAATGAATCCGAAAAACGATTCACAATTTTAGTGCGTGAACGTGACCAAGCTTTGCTTGAGAATGGTCGTATTGTGGCAGCAAAAGCCAAGTTAGAAAGTCTCTGCCGTGAACTTCATCGACATAGTCAACAAATACGTGTACGTTAGCTTGATAAAGATGTATTTTTATTTAACATTCGTTTTACTTTTAGGATGAAAGTTCTCAACGACAACGTGACGAAGAAACAAAACGTCGAGAATTAGCAACAAAATTTCAGGTTTTTAGCTCTTTTTTTATTTTTTTATTTTATCATTTTAATTCTTTTTCTTTGTTTCATTTCAGACAACTATTGATGAAATAGCGTCACAATTATCTAATTATAGTGAGAAATCAACATCATTACGCGAACAAAATCTTCAATTATCTGAAGAATTAACAAATGTAGTTAAAAGATATGAATTACGTGAAAAGGTAATATCTTGATTTTTTTAAATTTTTATATCAGAACATTAATTTGAACATAAAAATTTAGGAAGTTGAAGCAGCACTAAAGAAAAGAGAACTCGAATTACGTTTAACTGAAGCCAGTTTAGAACAAAGTCATACTCTGCTTGAAGAACGAACTGAATTAATTAAACAAGAACGACAAGTCGTAAGTTAACAATGAGACAAAAACTATTTATTTAAACCAATCCTATTTACCTTATTTTTTTAATCAAAGAGTGAAGCCGAACGTTTAGTTTTATATAAAAAATGCGAAGAATTAGCTTCATCTGAATTAAGTCTTCGGTCTCAAGTACAAATGTATTCGGAACGTTATCAAGAATTTCAAAATGCTATTCAACAAAGTAGTCAAATGGTTACATCATGTCATTCGGAAATAGAGAAAATGGGGAAAAGAATTAAAAAATTAGAAAAAGAACGAAATGATTTTCGACATCGATGGGAAATTGCTGAACAAAATCAAAGAAAATCAATGGAAGATGTACGAGAATTCTTATCAGAATTTTTACGTTAATATTTACTTTTGCTCTTCTTTTAAAGTATAAACTATTGGAAAAAGAAAAACGACAATTAGAGATTAAATTAGATAAACTTGATAAACTTAGTCGAGCTTTACAACTAGAACGAACGGATTTACAAGCAGCCATTAAAAAACTATCAAAACCTGGAACAATAGATTCAACATCTTCGTCCGCTCTAACAACAGTCAGCTCATCGACTCTTCCTGTCGAAGATAATCCATCTACTCGTGCTACAGGTTTGTATTTATCTAAAATAAAAATTTCCATTAGAAATTGAATTTATTTAGTATTATCAACTGCAGATGTTCCCACGTCATCAGATACAGGGATAAATGGACACGATGCATCGAAAACAGAATCCGATCTCGGAACAACCTCTGATTTGAATGCACCTGCTACTGTTGAACCTGAATCGCCCAATCTATATGGTTTGTAGTTCCTTTTCTCACACCAACGAAAATTTTCTTCTTTTTTCTAGACAGCGAATTGGGTCGCATTGCAAACACTGTTGATTAATAATATTCATTTAATAATCATTAATCTTTGATCTTGCAATCGTAATAAATCAAACATTAGTTTTTTTTTCTCTCAACTTCTTCGCCCAATTTAGCGTTGGTTTTTTTCTGCTTGTGTAAACTCTGTTTTTTTTTTCTCGATTGTTTGCTCTTCATGTAGTTGTGATATATTTCTCACACTCGATTTTTAATATATAATTAAAAAAAGCAAGGAATGATGTGAAAAAAACGAATTAGTTTACAAATAGAAATATCAATCAAAATTCACATACGTAGAGCTATCGACTGCATAGATTCATATACTGATAAATAAAGTAAAGATAGTCAAACCTTTATTATGACTTATTTTTTATTGGTATATGATTCTATGAAGTCAATAATCAATAATCTAGATGGTGGTATATTGAATAACTTCAATGATAAATTAGTTAGGGCGGATACATCAAGAATAGAGGCACTCCTCTTTCCATAATTGAAATTTCATCTTGTAAAATTAGTTATTTGGTTTAAAACAATAATTTTATGGCAGTTATTTATAGATTCATTCGAAATCAAAATATTCACGAACAAAGTCAATATAATTTCAGTCAAGAGAAGAACATTTTTTTAAGAGTTATATCGTAGAGCGTTTGATTTAGTAGTTCATTAAACAATAGTGAGTTGATAGTAAGTGTTTTTCTTCTGAGCCTATTTTTTTAATCTGAATTTGAACTTTTCCAGTCACAAAATGATATTTTTACATAATCTAAGCGTATATGATGAACAATCATTCCAAGAACCAGTTACTAATATGACAAAAAAAAATGTTTGTTCTCAATGATCAATAATTATTTATATGTGTTGCCGTGTTGATTAACTCACACGAACTATGAAGTTTTCACTTTTGAAGTCGATCATTGAGAAAATCTTTATGTTGATTATATTTGGTTTGTAAAAATTCGAAATATTAGTTAACTCGTAATTGCAAAATACAAAGAGCAAATATGATCAATTTGAAAATTAAACTGTTGCAATGTGTATTCTGATATAGTAATCTTGTGATCGTTTTTCTCTTTCAAAAGAAAAGACCATATATTATTCGATTTGTTAAATGTGTATTTTTCCGAATGTATACTAATAATTCGCTCATGTTACCATTACAGAAAAGGTATGAATTAAAACTGAAATATTCAACAGTGAAAAAGTACTTGTCGCCAGACACGTTTTACAATCAGGATTTTAAGTAACTGATCTAATAAAGATCCTAGAGAAAAAGTTGCAAATGATTTGTTCAAGTGTATATCCTTGATATGATCAGTGTCTAGAAATTATTTCGAAAAGTCATGTAATGAATATTGGTAATCATTCGAATTCTTCTATGTTTAAAAAGAATCAATACTCAAACATGTCATCTAGTTTAAAATTTTCATCAATTTGTTTCTTAGTTAGAATAAATTTTAACAAAAATTTTCTTCAAGTACTTCAATGTTTCGAATCTCGTAGTTGTTAAAAATAAATTTAGTGTGTAAAATATGTCATAATATTTTCTGTACCTTAGAAAAACAATACTACAACATTTACTGAAACTCTATTAGCTAGAAGAGATACAGTTTTTTGATGAAGCCCTAAAAAGTTTAAAAAAACACAAAAAATAGGTCAATTTCACGAGATTATTTATTTTCTTCAAAAATTTGATGACAAGACTAATATTAGCATCTAAAAATCTTATTGATATATCTACTATAGAGAAAGAGAATAACCATGCTGATGTGTAATTGTTATGTTGTGCGTTATTTATCATGCAGTAAATCTTAAGGAATCAACGAATCTGATTTGTTACCCATCGCTCGTAAACGATAGATTTCTTTGTCTATACAAAGGACCTTTCATAAGTCATTAACATTAGTAGTTGCGTACGACCACTTTTGATTATCTGTCTTATAATAGAACTCGAAAGTAGATCGGATTAATTCTATTCATCTAAATGTCATTTCTTTACGGGCAAGGATAAGAATAGCTCCATTTCAATTGTTCCTTATACACATATTTTGAAATAATTCAAAATATAAATGTAAAATATTGAGATTAATGACTGGAGTATGCAATTCATTTAGATCCAATAACAGTATTTCTATTCGCTAACGACTTGACAATTCTAGGAAACATTGTTTATTAAACACATAGAACTATTGATACGTTTATCAGAAGGTTCTATTTAAATCTGAACAGATTCGACACTATTTGTATAGTCAACTGCATTCAATGATTAGATACTTGTTTTCTAAATTCTTCCTTTTCAGTAGATTTTTTTAAATGAATTACAAACATAGTTTTCAATAACAAAAACCTTATATTGAGTAAACTGAGATAAGACAACAAAATAAATGACAACGATTTAGAAGAAATTTTTCAGTGGATAGTATATGATTAATTTTGATACCTATCCTTTATTGATTTTTGAGATTTTGTCACCTTCAAGACAATAGGTATTCAATTGATCAAGAAATATGGTGATTACTGTATTATAGGTATACACATAAACACATTTTCAGATCATTTTCGCTTTTTACCGATAGAATTACAATAGAGCGTACTCTCAAAAAGTTCCTAATTTTTCCATCGTTGAAGAAATATGCGCAGATGTTACTTGAAACACACAGTATTTTGATGGATACAATTTTTTTATACTTTCTCCCAAATGGAAGGCTTCAGTATAATCTTGAATATGAGACAGTAATGAGCGCGTTGAGAAAAAAACTCGAACTACGTATAAACTGGTTCGATATTTTATGTATAGATGTCGTCGTATATAATTAAGTGTCAATTATACTTCTAGAGCGATTATTATTGGCTGATTAAGATAAAGACCGCTAACGATCATCGATTGCTTGACTTTTTTTGTTTGATTTATTTCCAATTTCACTTTTAACTTTTCAGGAAAATGCCGCAAACACGAAAAAAATCTCTTCATCGAACTCCAAAACCTCCCTCGTATGTGTTTTTCTTGTTGATCTATTATCTTATTCTCAGGTTTTTTTCTTCTTCTAGGGAGTCATATTCAGATATGAATAAAGACGATTTTACCGTACTAGACCATGCTACAATATGTGCTGAATGGTACCGCTTATGGTCTGCATTTGGTTTTAGTGAACATCAATGGACATCTCGTGCAGCAAAAGTTGAGGAATATACACGAGTAAGACTTAAAATAAAATTGATTTTTATATTTAATATAATTATCGTTTCTTAGAAATTACTTGAAAATAAACTATTAACCTATAAAGAACAATTAAATAAACGAAATAAATTATTAAAACAATCCATCGATGATTACGAAGATTTAATGTCACGTACGGGTCTTTCATCTGCGATTGATGTATATATTTAATTTTTGTTTTGCTCACATTTGTTTTTCGTAATTATGATTTGACTGTTTAGAAATCTATATTTGATAAATTGAAATTGAAAGAACAAGAAATTTATATTGATAAAAAAATGCAAGAATTATTAATTAGTGAAGGTCAATTAATTCAACAACGAAGTGAACTTGAAAATAAACAAAAGCAATTATGTGCATTACTTCATAGTTCGCCGATTGAATTCGATGAAAGTCGGTCTAATTGTCTTTCGGTATATTTATTTAATTAAACAAAAAATCTTATTTTCAGATATTACTATGTCTCTTACCGAAATTAATAAAAAAATTCAAGATCATATTAAAATGCTTAGTGATTTAAAAGTGTGTAAAGAAAAAATGAATTTAATTCATTGATATATCTATTAAGACTTATTTGCTTTATAGGATCTTCGTCGTACTCAAGTTTCTACATATTATCTAAAATTAAAAGAATATTCTGAACAATTAGAATGGACACCACCATCATCGTCAACAGTTGAATATCTTCTTTTTGAAAAATTTGATCGTTGTCTTACTGCTGATTGTCTTAATGAAATTGAAAATACAATACACAATGTAAGATTTCTTTATCTTTCTTCTAGATGCAATATATTCTATTTGTTTTGTTGTAGTTGGAAAGTCAAATAGAAGCACAAAAAACTTGTTTCTTTGCACTACATAATCAATTGGGACATCTCTATGAACGTTTAGGTAAAGATCCGGAAAAAGATTATCTATTAATTTTTAAACATGGCAGTGATAATATAAATAAATTTGCTATCAAACAAGTAAAAACAACGAAAAATTCAATTACGATTAGAAAGCAACATTTCATATTTATTTTAGCTTGAACATGAAATAGCATCTTGTCGTGAAGAACGAATGAAAAATGGAAAAGAATATCGAAACTCAATTCGTCAACAAATTCTCAGTTTATTAGAAAAAGCACATCTGGGAAATGATGAACGAACTATACTTAATAAACTTGATTTTGGTAGGATGAAAATATTTTTTGTTTTGTTTTATTTATAAAAATCTGTTTTATATTTTACTTTTTACTTGAATAGAAACGTTAACTCCGGATATCCTTGATGCGTACGATGCTGAATATGAACGTATTAGTCAATTCTATGAAAAACGTAAACCAATTCTCGATGCTTATGAAAAATGGCTTTCATTTTGGCACGATTTTGTTGCTTTCACTGTATTGTATTCACAGTTATTAATAGTTATTTATTAGTTTTATTTTTTTGAATCCAGAAAGCGTCAACCGATCCTGGTCGTTTTCATATACGTGGATATAATGCTGAAGTTGAAGGACGTAAACGTAAAAAATTCCTTCGAGAATTACCACAAGTTGAACAACAATTCTTAAATGTTTTATCTGAACATAACGATCCATCATTTTTAATTGATAACATACCTATTCGACAAAAATTCGATGAAGCTCATCTGCAAGTGCCAGCATCCGCTTTGCCATCAACCATAGCTGCAAAAACAGCAGCAACTATAGCAGTGTCACATCATAATTCAGCGCTGACACCTGTTCGATCTCGAACACCCGCTGCTACAGTATGCAACCTATCTATTTCATATTTTGATATGACTTATTTTTGCCTATTTAGCCTCGTCGAGTAGTCAATAAAGAATCAAATCTTGCCACTACTGCACGTCGTCCTGCCAAAACACCATCAACTATTAATGGAAGAAAACTATTGAATAAAGTTGCTAGTAAGACTGAATGTCAACCAAAACGAGCCAAACCGCGTGCTCCTCCATTGTCACACACATCACCGCCAAGACCAGCTAATGTATTACCTGTTCATCCACCTGCCCGTACTGATGATCAAGCTCTTGATTTTTCACTTTTACATACAATGAAAAATGTCCATGGGCAAATCAAAGTATGAATAATGATGACAACTAAAAACACATTAAATCAAAATTTTATTTTTTTTATAGGTGATGACATCAACTCCTAATTCGTCATTTGACATTGTAGAAAATCGAAATGGTAGTAATATTAAAACAGCTCACAATGTTATTGGTAGACGTAAATCTAATAGATTGTCAAAACGAACGCCTGTTCCATTGAGAGTAAATATTTGTTTGTTATTTATTAAATCGAAAGTCATGTATCTATTTCTTTGCAGACGGTGGAACAACTGGCCGAAGAAACGGTAGTGTGTTAATAAAATAATACAATATCTCCTGTAAATTTAGTCCTTTTTTTACTACGTGTCTGTTTGTGTATATTTATTTGAAATGATGTTAGATATATATTATTTTATCTATCACTGAAAAGCTAAGAATTAAATAAACTAATCATTTTTCGCATTCAATCAAATTTGTTGTTGAAGAAAAGTTTACATGTAATCCTTCACAGTCATGCTAATGGACACTGCTTTGACGATTGTACGAATGCACAGATATTTATTGAAACGGATACTTCAGGGAGAAAAAAGACCTAAAAATGTCTATCGTAATCAGATTAGCTAGATTTTAATGTTTCCTTTTTGTATTAACAAGTACAGATATTGTCACATTATGATTTAGTATGAACTATCCTAATGACAATAGTTTTCTTAGTAATTCTTCCAATGTTTTAGTTGTGATCGAAATATTCACATATTTCTGAACTATATCATATTCGTTTCAATCTATTCTACTAAGATTATTAAGTGATTTAAACCATCTTCAAATATGAAAGTGAAGACGACAACGATCTCAGCTCAGCTTGAATATATTATTTATGGTCACGGAAGGTTAGTCAGCGATTAGAAATTAAGTTTATTACAAAGTTAAGATTTACCACATTCAAAGTGTAGGCTCATCGGTTAATAGCAGCAGAGGTAGTCTTACACGAATTGAAACAATAAATCGGTAGTTATATGAATGATTGGAGAAAAACGCACAGAATAAATTGAAAATATTATTTAATACAAGTTTACATATGATAGATTTCGAAAGAGAGTTCTTCTTTCACTATTAGTATTAGCACGTATACAATGTGATAAACTCAAGTTGAAATTGTTTCTTTTTTATACTGCGATAAACTTTACATTCTTTGTGTCTGTGAAACAGTAGCTACTACCGACTTTTTCCTCACAAAAAAGAAAACGGAAATTCAATTGGCACATAAAAAAAGTACGTTTTTTTATCGAAATATTTCGAAATTTGATCAGTGTTCAGCCTTGTGTCGATTTCAATGTAAATTATTAGTAACGAACTATATTAATGAAACTGTTATTTTTTATCAAATGCTATCCCTCTAAACTCATTAACATAATACTATCATTCTATATTCTATGCGTTTGCTGATCGTTTTTTTTTCTATATCTTCAATTATGTATAGATATGTGCACGTATGAAACTAATGCAATTGTTTTTTGACGCACACACACTTCCTGCTCGTCTTTCTGTCTAACTTTTGAAGTATAATCACCTTGAAGCCATGTTGTAAATATAAGAGATGAAACTTTTTCAATTCATCATACGAAGACAAGTAGCTTTCAATCGTTTGTTTTGCATGGTTTGAAATGAATCAAACAAATCACAATCACTTCATGATTTCAATTTAATCACGCTCAATAGGCTTTTGGAGCTGTAAGATGAATAGAATATTTCTAGAAAAATAAACAAAATTTCAATTTCTTTTCATCCGTAGCATTTTGATGCAACTATCGGTTGGAATCTTTCAATGCCAACTAACATGGAAATGTTTTCGTTAACGGCAACCGCGCAAAAACAGTGCATGAGTGTAAAAGCAAATAAAAAAAAAGTGTAAAGTTGCTTTCTGCATTACTCTATCGGTCAACAGCACAAGACGAAAGAAGAACTCTAAAACAACGGAGGCAAACATGCACGCGTGCTGATTTTATTAAAAAATAAATACGATGGGTTGCATCTGTTCGAACGCAGTCGTGGTACCACTAGTAACGATTTCACAACTACCTGAATCTCCTAATATTGAAGATTTACCTGTGGAAATTATATATAAAATATTGGATGAATTAGATATAGACACAATTTTTGTATCATTGTATCATTCATGTAAACGATTTCATGAAATTCTATCAACTTATGATAATTATCATTTGAATTTAAGTTCTATTTCTTTAAGTAATTTTGATTTAATTTGTTCTCGTATTCGTCCAGAACAAGTTACGAAATTAACATTATCCGACGATGAGAATAGTCCAGGATTAGTTGCCTTATTTCTTTTACGATTTTCTATGAATGCATTCGTTCGTCTTCGATATTTAACACTTATACAGATTAATAATGAAGAACATATGAATCAAATATTAATTCCTATTGCTGATCAAACATCATCGTTGGATTTTACTTCAATCAAAATAATAAATACTGATGAGACATATGGTGATGTTTTTGTTGAATTGATCATGTCTGTTCTAACGAAGCCATCACTTCGCGAAGTCTACTTCGATCTTTCATATTGTCGAACTACATCTAATCCATTACCTTGGCATGAAGAATGTTCGATTAGACACATAACATTCAAAGGCACTTGTAGTGTGAATTTCATTCGCGACACATTTGTTCATGCACCTCATTTAGAAACACTCAAAATAACTGATTTGGATTTTGACGAAGAACCTAATTTAAACGATGTTCCAGATAATCATGAAGACGATGATGGTAGTGATGGTAGTGATATTATGGAAGAAGCAGAATTCGAGGAAAATCCAAACAATGAAGAAAACCTTAATAATGAAGAAAACCTTAATAACGAGGAAAATCCTAATCATGAAGAAAATCCTAATCATGAGGAAAACCCGAATAATGAGGAACATCCTAATCATGAAGAAAATCCAATACCGAGAGCGGAAAATTTTGCATCTATAGAATCGACAAATCATTTGAAAATATTAACAATTAATGAATGTTCAATGAATATGTCGAAAATTGAATGGATCATCCGAGATATATCAACATTGAAACAACTTCGTTTGAGTACTACAGCTGTATATGAAGATGAATCAATTTTAGATGGTTCGCGATGGGCAACTCTTGTATCACATCTGGATAAATTTGAATTTATTTTTTCAGTTTATATATCAGATTATTCGTTATGCGATGCGGATTCATGTATAAATGCATTTCGAATGCCTTTTTGGATGGAAGAGAAACATTGGTTTGTATCATTGGAAAAGTTTGACGATGAAACCATTCTTTATACGTTGCCATATCTCAATGATTTTTATGTGATGAAAAGTTTGTCAGCATCATTTGAATATCGTTCTACTGCTATTGATAATTTAATATTACACAGTCAATCTATGAATACCGTTCGTGACTTGCATATAGATACATCAAAGATAACAAAACCTCAAGTACAGGTAAGAACTTCGCGTAAAAAGTGTGCATCAATTGAATTTACACATTCTAGTTCTCTTGCGTAACACTATTGACGTTTTGAATTTTTCTTCCAATAATTAATTTACAACGAGAATATAATTATAAAATTCACTGCATCATTTGATATAGTAATCATGAGTAAAACATGTCAAGTTCAGCGAATCACGCATTCACTAGTTCAGTAAAACAAACTCTATTTTATTCTATTAGTGTGCAATGTGAGAAGAAGTGAAAGTTTTATTTCTCCTTTAATTCCATAGATCAGAACAAGTATTATCTTCAATTATTGATTAAGTATCTAGTTTGAATGTGGAAGTTGATAAAAAAAAAAAAAACTTTTAAATACTAAAACAATAGTTGTAATTATATGTGTTGTTGTATATATTAAAATAAAGGACACATCAAAACAAGATTTGGTTGTATAGTAGAATTGTAGCAAAAGAAAATTCATATCTTATTTCCGAGATAGTTTTTGTTCGCTTAAATCTACGTGCATTTATAATTATTATATCAATAAATGAGGAAAAAAAACTCAAACTACAACAAGTTTAAATAAGAAAATGAATTGAAGATTCACTTTATATATACGACAATGAATGAAATATTCTAATTGTAAAGTTTCTTTTTTGCTTTAGAATACCAATCTTCCTCGATTTTCTCGCGTGAAAAATTTATTTCTCTATGGAAAATGGCCAAAATTAAAATTATTTCTTACCGATCTGAAGAAATTTGTAGATTTAGATACTGTTGAAGAGTTAACTAGAGAAGAAAGTGTGCCTACTAACGAGTTTATTGCATTAATGAACATGATGCCCAATTTACAATCAATAAAAACTAGTACAAATCTTCTCGATGCTTTAAATGCTGCTAAATTTTCTCATAAAAATTGTCTTCGTTCATTTATGATTGATCCAAGTCACTATGGAGATCAACGACCTGTTAATATTGAACCATTCTGTGATATGTTTCCTCGAATACAACATTTGATCATTCCAGTCGATAATGTTGATTGTTGTCAATATGTCCTTGAACAATTAGATGAAGATCTGCTCAGTGTTATTTTTCGTATACCTGTAAATGATAATGCTTTTGATGAGACTGAGAACGAAAGTATTAACGAAGAAGAAAATTCAATTGTCAATTTATTTTCTGAATGGATGCAAGAATTACCAGCAAGATATCGTTGTTATAAAAAGCAACGGCAAATTCACATATGGCTTAAATAATTGTATATTATTTATTTTCTTCATGAAGTTTTGTTTTCTGTTATGTATTGTTTTCTATAAAAATCAATATTACATTTTGTCTAATTTCGCAAAAGTAAAGAAAAGCGATAATTCAGAATATATTTTTAGCCTTGATTATCTTTACAAGAAGAAAACTGATTATGGTATTTGAGATTTATGAAGAAAATAACAAAGAAGAACATTCATTGGCCAAATAATTTTAATATACATTTATTTTTATGATTAGTCATAAAAAAAGACAGAAAGATAAATTATTGAAATTAGTACTGAAAAATTTCGCGAAAAAAACACGATTCTTTCAGACTGTATAATGGTATTTGTAAACATCAGAATAAAGTTTACATTACAAATTTACTACTTATACCTACTGGTTTTCTGTGGCGCAGCAACATTTCATCCACTAATTCTACGTCACACTTACGATAGAGTGATATATTTATTTTCATACTGAAAAATCGAAATACAACATTTTGGTTGGCTCTAGAAAAAATAACCTGATTTGAGCTAAAACGTAATTAACCAACCATATGGTCGATCTTGCCATTTTTTAATAGCAAACCTAAGGCTAAAAATAAATTCTTCTTAATATGTCTATGTAGTAGCGACACTGTGTATAGACAATGGTAAGAATATTGGAAAAACTATGCTTAGTGTGCGACGCAATTGGATTAACAAGATTAGGGTAAGCTACTCTAGTTTTCACCAAGAGAATATCAGCGAAATTTATTAAACTACAGTTTTCGTTTTGTTCATCTACATAATATCGTGAACATATCTTTCTTTCATTATGTATGCTAAAATATAATAATAAATTTTTCTACACAACTGCTTAGAAAAATCATTTCTTTCTTGTTCTATTGAAAAGTGCGATGTGATTGATATTAAAAATCTGTTTAAAATTCCCCCTTTTCGATCATAATACTCTCTATTTTTCAATACGTGTGAATGATTAAATTTTTCTAGAACTTCATTCATAATTAATTGTTTAATCTTTCACATTGATTATTCACTTGCTTTTGTATTAACAGGAACATAATAAAAGACAGATTTAATTTCGTTGCTATCTATACATAGATTCAGCTAATTCTCTCTCTTCAGTTCATCACAACAATGGTACTATCATCATCGACGTAATCTGTTCAATGTGAGACAATATTACCATTCTCTTTTTCTCTTAACACATGAAGTGTCCGTCTATGTACTTTGTGTCTGTTAATCTTGGGTATGGACATTAGCATGTGATAAGAAGTACAATGTTTGATGTGTGCGATCATCATCATCATTGTACATCGGCCGACTTGCTTGCCACATACATCAAGTAAAAAGATGAACAAGAAAGATAAGTATTAGCAGATGAGTCTTCCAAAAGATATCACTACAAAAAAGAAAGAACAAGCAAATTAATTACTATTATGTGTGTGTTAGCAGAGTACAAGAAGATCAATATTAAGTGATGATAGTGGATAGAATTTTTACAATGCCTCAAAGGCATAGACACGCGCAAATCATCATTAGAGAATTTTATCATACAATTCATTGCTCATTCTGAAAAATGAAATTATTAATAGTGCACTTACTTATGAAGACATCCATTAACTTAACTAGTTGTTCATGTTTTGTCTTACTACTACTTTTACCGTTATTATGTTGCTGTTTTTTGTTGAGAAAGTTTTATAAACATTGTAGGATTCAAATATGTACAAGCACCACATGCAAATATATTGAAATATCCCTTTGTGACTTGTATATGCCTTCAAAATATTTTGCCGTCAATCTGTTTTTTAAAAATGTCCCTAAAGAATTTTCAAAATCTATTCATTTGATCTCCATTGTTCTATAGGACGTTGTCTATCTACTTCTTTTATTCTTCATGTCCTTGAAATCCCATGTTGATCATGATAGCAATGATGATAATAGTGCCAGGGACTTGTCACTCGTGATGAATATCTAAAAAGTGTCTGTCGTATTGTGCTACGGTCACTGCATCGCTTATCGATCTTTTTCTTTTTCATTCTCATTTGTCCATCTGCTTCAAACATGCATTCCCATTCTTTCTGTCTGTTGCTCCCTTTCTCTGTGTCTCTTATTTTCTTCAAAGAGAATTTTTTTATACGTATATGCCTTTAAACTAAAAAAAAAGCGAACTGACCGACAATACAACATACAAATTATTCCTTTTGACCGCGCAGATGCGTATGTGTAACACAATGAACGATGATAGGCTACTACCGTAAACAAACATACACAGTGCCATTCATTAACGTCCTTGCTTATACTCTTGTTCACAGCGGTTGATTGCAAATCGTTTTTCTCTATTAATTAATCGATGTCGATCAACGGCATACATCAAAAACACAGTGTGTCAATTCTATAATGTAAATACGTATAAACACTTGCTCTTCAGATGATGACTGGGTAATTAATAAATCGATAAAATTTTTCTTCTGCAAAAATGAATCATGTCAAAGCTCAAGGTAAGTATTTGTTACATCAGTATTTCTCATCAATGTGAAATGTAACACTATTGCTGGAATGAATTTATGATTAGTGTGAGTATGATTATCCTTGGCGTATCACCTCGCCGGTCATCGTGATGCAAGAATAGAATATGGAATGCTGATGAATAGAACAGCCTGTGCATTCTACTAGTATTACTACGGATAATTGACTTAGTATGATAGTGTATATATGTATATGCGTATGCACGATGAATTATGGATCGATTCTTTCATAACCCAATATTTGAGTGCATGTGTACATATATGTCAACGAATATGACAAACGGAGGTCATTAACTTAAGGTGAGAGATTTGTGTATTGCAATTTGTTGAATAGCTCTTCGACAAGGAACAAAATGTGACTTTCTATGCCATTTAATCGATTGATAATCACCTTGACTGTGTTTATTAGTTCTAATATTTATGTTCGGAAAATTTATGTTAATGTTTCTTTTTCTTCTCTCTCTCTCTCTCTCTCTTTACTTTCTTGTATTATTTTGATGGTATTTGTCGACATAGGAGGCTAGATGCATCTTGTGAACATTTTTTATTTCTTGATCGTGTCGAATTTTAGTTTTTTTTATTCTAATACTTACAACATAGCACATCATTATAAATGAGCATTGATCTATTCGTTTCTTTTTTGTTCCAATATATATATATATATGTAGCTACTAAGAAAAGTAAAGTGAGAAGGACACGCGACCAGGCAGATATATTCTCTTTCACCTATTACCTTTTGTTCAATGAATACTAGAGTGAAATTTGAGTATATAATTGTGTGCATTCTCTTCGAAGATTACATTCTTTCTTGAACGTTTTTTTTTCAGTGAATTAAATGAATGAGAAACATCAAGTGATATACGTGTTACATACGTATATAAATCTGCTACTTGTGTCTATATATGAGCTTATAAAACACATCTGCTATGTAACACAAATCACTTGTGTCATTGTCGACAAGAAAATTGTTTATTCTTTGAATTCTCTTTTTTTCTTCTTCTAAATCAATCCTATGTCTCTGTCAAAATTGTTCAATTGCATAATCGATGCATTAGTTATATATACATACCAAGACATAATGGACAGGTGATTTTTTTCGTCTTCTTCTCTTTATTGAAGTATAATCTGAAAAGACTTTGTAGAGAAAAGCCTAATTGTCTCCCAATAGTCATCAATATCGATCGAGTATTGAATGGAATTTTATGAGTGAAAGACAGTCATGATTGTGCAATTTAGCTGATTAATATTTTATCTGGTCGTGTCATGCTTAATGCTAGACGAAGAGCGAGAGCGAACGCGCGCGACAACCCGTGTCACTTGTGATTATAGGAATAAGCCTTTTTTTCTTATTCTTCTTCTATCTTTGACATCAATTAGGTTGGTAAGCACGTTCAATAACAAAAATCTGACCAACTAATGAGTAGCGACAGCAGCAAATGTATGAGACAGATGGAAAAACGTGATGCTATATGATGCAAAGTCACTGCTTAGAAGTAAAAAGTTGAATGAAAGAACAAAAGATGAATAGAACATGTCGTTTATATAGAAATAAAATTATACATCATCGTCATCATCTTTTACTCATTGAACAATAGAATTGATTTTCAAGTAATACGTATGTATACTGTAATCTTTAAGAAAATCGTCTGCTTTTTTTCTCGCTCACTAAGTTTCACTTCACACTTGACACTCATTGTCCTTCTTAAGAGTATACTTTATTTTTCTTTCTTTCGATCTCTTTACTCATTTCGAAGACTATTGATGTCAATCTCTTTTCTTTATGTAATATAAGCTCACAAAGAAGTATCATCATCATCATCATGTGAAATCTTACAAAAGAAAAGGTGTTCTATTTATCTTTACAATCAGAAAAAACAATTCATTACATTTGAATAAATATCATGATGTATTTATTGGTATTCTTTTAGTTTTTTTTAGATTTTTTTTCAATGATGAAATATTCTTTTTATTCTTTCTGGTTGTTTTTTCATGATTGATCCTTTTCTCCCTGTTCTCTTTGTCTCTCTCTCTCTCTCAGTTCTACTTAAAGACTTCCTTCCTGCTCTGCCTATGTATGTGCCACTTTTTCTCTGTTTCGACGGCTGTTGCTATTCCCGTTGTCCGTTCATCAAATAATCATAAAAAAAGAGAAAGGACCGAGTACTGACTCTCATTTTCTCTTTTATAGAAAATGATGTAACCAAATCACATACACACACGCACGGAATTGACGATCTTTGTCAATATTCAATATGTGCATGTGTGTGTCAGAGATTTTTATCAGCGATTCTCATCCAATCTGTTCCTTTCTAATTAAAAATCAACAAGTAAGTCCCATAAGTAAGTCAAAGTGAGTAGAGAAAGAAAGAAAGAAAATTCGAACCACAAGAATAAAGGGGATAAGATAGAGTCACGCAAAAACATTTCGACCACGACGTCTCTATGTCTTCATACTAATGGATTGAATAAACAACAAGTGTGAGTGTATATGCAAAACTTGAGTGAATAAGTGAATGAATGACATAAGTATTCTTTCTTTATTTCTTCTATTACTTGTATACTATGTCTGTACATATGACAACGAGTACATATAGTATAGAAAATGCGAGTGAATGGCAGCTGTTACTTATTTAAGATAGGGTCAAGTATTAGAATTTATATACGTAGGTATTGTCATTAATATATATTGACACACGACCGGAAATAGATTCTATTGAGAAAAAGATCCATATTGTTTTTATTAAAAAGAAGGGAAAAAAAGGAGCATTCATTAAAGTATTCATCATCCACCAATAGGTCTTGTTAGTAATTATTTAATAACTAATGATTAGCGACCGTTTATCGAAATGGCATCAACAGACTGATAGACACTAACATGGTCAAACATCATTAGGATGCCTTCAGGACAAGTAAATGACTATAGAAATAGAAATCATTGATGACGACAATGCTACTGTAGCTAATCGCATATTTTTATTAGAGAAAAGTGTGTATATGTGTTTCCGTTAAATCTTATCAGCAGTGTGACCTTCGAATTAATGCGCAAAAAAACACTTCAGATCTCCTCCCCATTGTTGCTTGTCTTTCCGATAGTTCTATTGATGAGAAAAAAAGAAGATACGAAAATTAAATCATTCGAGACATTCAATTGATTACGAATACACACGCGCATGTAAGTATGTGTCCCGTCATCGCAATGTGAATTTAAATGGGCAGTTACCACTCAACTGTTTACATTCATAACACTTAGAGGAGGAACGGGCAGCATCCGTCCGACCGACATTCATTCATTCATTCATTCATTTATTCATTCGATCATTTTCAATATTATTGTACACTCATCAAGAGTCAAAAATTCTCCATCGATTCAAGTTGTCGACAGTGCCAGCGCGCGAACCTTTGTGTGCGTGAGAGAGGGGGGGG